>JAQZBX010009314.1:17539-46439 GCA_029593785.1 Cabassous unicinctus
AAAAAAAAAAGAGAAAGATACAGCTATAATCTACCTCATTTTTTGTTTCTAGTTTTTGTTCCCATGCCATTTTTTTTTGCACTGGAAGATGAAAGTAAAAGGGGAAAAAAAACATGTACAATGAATTTGCTATACAACATAGAAATAATCTTCTGATTGAGATGTTATGTTTCATCTTTATCAAATATTACTTTATGTGACTTGACCAAGACATTGAATTTTTGGTAGTATTTATCCATTAACTTAAAGGAAAGACTTCCTATGTTGCAGAGAATAAATGGGTTAATTTAGGTACCAAGATCTTCAAATGAAATATACTCCAGAATCTCAAATAATTTTTATTGTTCCCAGTGGTTGCAGCAAATAATCCACCTAAAGAATACGGTCCCAGTATTGAAACAGCTGAGTACCATCATCAATGACTTACTGTTAGAAGAACCTTTTATATTAATTAAATTAAGAATATTCCTTTTGATGTTTTTACATCTCACAGTTCCTTCACTTCTGATCAGAGATCTGAATCCAAATCAACATATTGCTAAATTATGTTGAATGATCAAAATGACACCTGAACTGCTTTCTGGATTCTGCCTAAGGTAATGTCACTATGGTAAAAGGATGATTAGGTGATAATGTTGGTCTCCATAAGGAAATGAGATCTCTCTTGAGATTCAAGTGTCAAGAGATAAGCTCTTCTGCCATAATTCAGCCCTTCAAAACACATGAAACTCAAGCGAGAGAGCAATATTCAAAGGAAATATGAAGAGCATTTGAAAATGTTTCCTTCAACAAAAGCAAAAGTTATGTTTTCATTGTTGTTAACAATAATGTCCTAACACCACGGACCCATCTTCCTGTTAAGTATATAAGTATATTTTAAGTGCTGTCTGAATCCAGAAACAGGAAGACAGATTCGTGGTGTTTCTGAAAACAACCTGACCTATATTTTCGCTAAGAATAATGGAGCACTGGATGTTATTTCTTCAAAGAGAATACTTTCATACAGCCTTTTGTGTAATACTTACTCAAATATGGTGGTTTGTAAGGCGCTCGTGTATTAGACAGCAGTCCATCCAGCTCCTTCCTCTCCAGGGTACTATGAAGGGCCTTCTCTTTGCCAAAGGTGGAGAAGGACCGCTCTGCCCCAGGCTGGGCCTCTGGAGTTTCAAACACCTCAGTGTCTGGAACGGAGTCCATGCCAGGAACATGCAGATTGCTGCGGTAATCAGCAGCCTGACGTCCATCAGAAGGGACAAAAGAAGGCATCCAGCACCGATCTGAGTGGCCCAGTGCTTTACATTCCTCAGTACAGTTGGAGAAGAGATCCATACCTACAGGCAGAAGAAAGAAAGAAACTACACATGTAGGCTTCAGCCAGATGACCTGCTACTTTAGAGATGAAAGATTATGGATAGCTTAAAGAGGGATGGTTGAAGGTGTCTTAACAAATCTTTCCTGTCTTAACTTGACAAAAACCAACAATCTCTTTGTATCATTTCATGCATCACTTTAAAAAGAGAAAATGATCTGCAAATGTAAAGGGTAAGACTCTTCTGGCAAAGTGGCCTCTCAAATAGCTATTTCTAAACTACTCAAGGTTTTGAGAAGAAATGTTTGAAGTAGATTATTCAAATAACTAAGTAGGGGTGAGTAGAAGAAGAATGAATATTTTTATAGTCTCATGTGAAGTTCCTAACAGAGAAACGACCCAGTGTAAGACCTTCCGTAATCCTTAACAATAAGTCAACTGACATTTTTTTTTCACAGACAAAAATGAAAGAACTATGCCAAGCATTAGAGATGATATTTAGATTATTAAATATGGACATGAAACAGAAAGTAAAACTCAACAGAAATATGACATACACATAGATAAATAGGTGAAGAGCAAGAAAGAAACAAGATTCCATGCACAGAGAAGAGCAGGCTTTCCTATGTTCCTAGCAAATGACTTCTTAAAAGGAATTTCTCAATGATACTCTGGTAGTTCACATTACTACAAACCACTTATCATTTACCATCTTAGACAAACCCAGAACAAATGACTGTAATTAGTGAAACCAAGGTAACCATGCGCAGCGTGAGTCAGCTGCAGATACTATTGACAAATACCTTATTACTTGTTCTTTATTGGAAAACACTTGTCCCAGTCAACACAGAACTGTTTGCTTACTCATCCTCTAATACCAAGAATTCAAATGACAACCTCAAATTCCATTGTATTCCTTAGATTGACAAAAATACTAAATACTATCTGGTTATGACTCAAGCAAACTCATTCAGTCTCTTAAGGAAAGCTTAATTTTTAGCATTATAAAATACATACATTTATTTTTATATTTAGTAATATACACACAAGCAAGTATATAAACAGAAATAACATTTCAATATTTTTCAAAACATAGTAGCACATTTATTCAATATGTTTTAGAACAAGGCCATTTGAAATAACCAAAGTATGATTTGTCTATATAGAAGAAATTCTTAAACGCATAGCTAGTCTGGTAAATCCAGGGAATTTTTTTAACAGAGTAAAATTTATTTAATGAGCATATTTGATTGTTTATTCTATTAATATCATGAATGAGTTGAGCTCATGAGAATTTTTAAAAAAATTTCTAAGTGTATTATATCATACACAGATTTATGTGCATGTGTATAACTCTATCTATCAATCTCTGCATATATAAAATGAAGAAAGTACTATTTCATAATTATGAACACTCGAGATTACCCACAATTTTGGAGTTAAAAATGGTTAATTAGGTAAATTATTTTTAAAGAAAACAATAACAAGTTTCTTATCATATATTAATCTCCCTTTATAATGACTTTTTACTTTAAACTAAACTATGTATAATTCCAAGTCTGACTTTGATTATAGTATTCCATTGATAATTATCATGCATAAACCTGGAAATAAATTACTGATCAGTGAACTGTTGAGGAACATAAACGTGAGCTGAAGCTGGATTAAGGAACCAGACTGGGAAGAGCATGTAAAACACGTAACTGTTTCACTCGACACCAGAGAAGGCCAGTGCTTTATCCTATTTCTGCAAGAAGATATGTAGGAAAGGAAAAGAGAAAGAGATGGAGGATGTCCCTGATAGATACTTATATACTAGATACGAAGACGTTATAGAACCAGAAAGAGATTTGCATTTTGATACACTGTACTATAAAAGCTATTTTGAGTGATGGGGGATGTTTTTTTTAATAGATGAAAATACCTTTACTAGCAAAATTATGAAAAATAATTTGTTTTAAAACTAAATTTAAATTATATTAAATTTGAAGAGTTGATGTAATTTCATTCAAATATTAAGATAGAATTGTATTATTAGTTCTTCCTAAAGAAGGGTAAGAATGCAAAATTTGGAGCTATTAAAATTTATCTTTACCTGAATGATTGATATTATTTTAAATATATCACATAAAACCATGCACAATCTTTCACATCTTTTTCAGCATCTATGCCCAAGTATACTTTCAATTTTGAATATGTTAATTTCACAAAAAAAGTTTAATAAACTAGTATCTCAACATTAATATTAAGATATTGTTTGTTAATGTTAGAGGGTAATTTTAGTAGAATTTATTTTTATGGGTAGTTTGTACTCAATAATGCCCATTTTCTTTTCTTGCAAGTGTATGATTTTCTGCCACTCAATTATTAAAAGCTAGTTAAAAAATCCCCTTAAATGATATAACAAAGTTCATGTGAGTTGAGAATCTGTATGGAAAAAAATATGTCATTTGAATATGAAGAAAGGGGAAGAATACAAAGTTTCTTTGTTGGGAGAATAGTGTCACTTGACAGAAAGAAAAAAAAACATAAAAAATGTTCTTAATAAACGTATTTAATGTTTTTAAAATGTAATACCTATAGTAATAATATGCACATTAAAACAAATAGAATGAAGAGTATGGTGGCTCAAATTGTGCATGAATACGTTTCACCAGTTTTACCGATAAAAGAGTATGTCTATTTTTCATGAAGAAAATATCAGCTATATCAAAGAATATTAAAAAAGCAAAAGCAAATAGCATAAACAGGAAACCAATAAATGTCTAAGAAGAAACTGAAAAAATATTAAAAATGGATTTTTTTCATTTTTCTGATTTTTACATACATATTTTGAGAATCAAATAAATTTATCCCATTACCTGCCCTTGCCTCAGGGAGCCATTATATGATAATAATGTTTTATCTTTTGTAATTTATCACTAACCTCACTAAATACATTACTTTACCTACCAAATAAGTGGAAACATATTCATGTTTTGTTGTGATACATGACTACATGATGCCCAGAAATTTCAGGTATTACAGTAGATGTGACATAAAAATGCACATTTTCATGTTGCTATTAGAATTTTTAATGGCTTAAATTGAAGGCCCAAGAGAAATCAAGTTTAAATTGAATTTTTTTACTCACTCAAATACTCATACTTTAGAACCTATGAGATGTATATAGGAAAAAATAACGGCCAAACCTCATTTCTGAAATTTAGGTAATTTCTAAGCGATATTTCAGCATATATATTTTTCTGGTAATCTCTTTTCTTAGTTATTTATTTTTCCACTTCTCAGAACTAATCTGTCCTGTAAGGGATGACAGCTGATGTGATAGACTGACTGCTATGCAAAGATATATTTAGACAAATTTAAAAATACATATTTTCAACCGGCAAGTAACTTGTCCTTTATAGTCAGAGACAATGGATGATTTCACTGATTAATTGTTGTTTCAAAACAATTAGAATTTTATTTGATTTGTGCCCTTTTTGAAGAATGCAATATTATGAAATTATGTGTCCATTATTTCTTATGCAACCAGCCTTTATAAAAATGCTTATTTCTTTCCAAACATGATAAATAAACTTTAAAAGAAACCATCACTTTCCATTTTTTGAGGAAATTTCCAGTGTTTATTTTAACTACTTAATACTGGACAACTATGAGATATTAATTGTAAGCACAAAAAGGAAAATAGAATTTGAGGGCCAGAAAACTAGCAACATCACTCACTCTGAAAAGACTGAAACGTACACATCAAAATTTTCTTCCTATATTCCTCAAAGTGCTTGTATTTTCTTCATTTTCTCTTAGTATGTTGTTTTATATACTTTTGCAATCATATATCTCCTCACTTTATAAAACTGTAGTTCAGAAATTCACCAGAAATCTGAAGATTTTCAAACACTGGTGTTACTTTACTTTATTTATAAACACAGAAGCTAATTTGTCAATATCTGAATTCTTATAGAAGTTAGGAAATCTGTATTTTATAATAAACCAAGAATTCTCTTATAGGTATTGTAATAGTGCAATCCCTGAATACATTCCGTGATATACGTTATTTACTAGTTTGATAATATTGGTAATTCATTTCAGTTTATTATTTAATTTATAACCAAATTTTGACCATGTATGATGTATAAATATCATGATATCCAATAACAATAAAAATGCTTAAGAATACACAGCTAACAATGCCTTATCAGTATTCTGAGTTAGAAAAAATGATCTTTTAATGTAGTGGCATAATTTTCAAATTTTGAATTACAGCAAAATAAACAAAATTGAAATTATTTTTCTTTAAAATCTACTTTGATTTTCTTGGTCTTTTAAAGCTGTGATTAATCAGTTTTTCCTCTTGTAATGGTTTATGCATGCATTTACCGCATCTCCTTGGACTTCTGCCATATCTAACCAATATATCAATAATAGTATATGCTGATAGAAACGGAAACACCTTGACAGGGTTATAGAAAGAAAGTGCCACAGACCAGTTCTCAAGCTGAAGAATTTCACACATGGAGCCAGGTGCAGTGGCAAACGAGAAAAGCTTATGTGACTCTCTCTGCAGCTGCCTCAGTGTTTAAAGCTCTTCTATGAACAAGATTGCTAGTTGCAAATGGCTTAGGAATAAAGAAAGCAGAAGGGAGAAAAAAGGAAACAAAAAAGAGAAAACTATTCATAGAATAAATCGATGGCATATCTAATAAAAAAATACAAGTAAACCTAACAAAGAAAATACAAGTGGGAAAAAAGAAAAAAATAAAGCTTAAATAGGTGAAGCACTAAACTAAATAGTATATATTATGCAATATGGAAGGAGGTATAAACAGAAAGAGAATATTCAGAATCTGTATCTATATCTTTGAAGTATTTTCCCCTTGAAAAAAATTTTTTTTCCTAAAACTCAACTGAATAAAATCTGCTTATTATTATGAAATTTGTTTTTCTATCCTAAAAGAGAATCAGATGTGCAATGAACAATTTTTCCTAAATATTGTAGATTTGGAAGATCATTACTATCTGACCTTATAAAGAAATAAAACAGAAGTTGTACCTATTTATGTGAAATGGGCTTGACTTTTTGGAAATATTCTCATTACTTACTATGAGGTTTATAACATATAACGTCAGTATAGACTGAAGAAAAGTCATTAAGTAAATAAATTTTAATTCTCTGCATTTAAGGTTTTGTACTTAAAAAGAAAGCACTTTAAAATCATTTTTACAATAAAATTAGCGTATTAAATCTGATTGTGATTCAGCACACGAAGACCTTACTCCTTACTATTTATTCCTTAATATAAGTGCATTATTCAATCTTAAAAGAACTATTATTGTGCCCAGTACGTTGTGGCTGCTCTGTAACTGCTAATGAAATACATAAAGTATTGGTAATTCTGTAATACACTGATACTTTAAGAATTTAAAGATAGGAAAGATTTGCCATTTTGATAAACAAAAATAAAATGTGTCTTCTAGAAAAAAAGGTTTTCTAGAAGAACACCTTTCATATATTTTAATCTTCTTCTAAATGCTCTGGCATCTCAAATAATTTGAAAGAAACATTACTAGAATGGTAACACTGCCTGCCTGTAAAAGAAAATAGCTACTAGGGAGATGCACTAATAAGAATATATTCCCATCTATCCTCCAAATTTAGCCCTTTTTGCAGATGTTTATTCATTTCTCTTTCTTTGGTTAGGTTATTATGGCTCATTATGTCTGAGGGAATAAACTAATTGAAATGTTCATTGAGATTGGAACGCTACAGAAAAACGAAGGGGGATGTTGGCAAAGAATAAAATGCATCTAAGGAAACATGCAGTAGATACATTATTTTTTATTATTAAACATTTGTTTTAAAAGTCCAAAGGCTGACGGCTAAATTCAAAACTCTGAAAAAAAAAAGAATAGGAATGAATAATTCTAAATGTATAGCTTTTTAAAGATAACAATAAATCATATGCCATATATAGGCCATAAATGAAAGAGACTTTGTACTCAAATGTAAACTTCTGGCAAGATCTGGTTTGTTGTCAGGTTCCCAGACACTAAATAGATGCTCTGTTCACTTAGCGTGAAGGCCCGCAAGGGGCAGGGACCTCCGGGAATTCTTGGCAGTTCTCAAATCTCATCAGGTCTGCATATTAATGACTTGCAGCAATATAAAGAGACCCTTGAGCAGCCTTTTCCCCCTTCCTCCTGCTTGGATTTTCCAAGGCTGAGGACAGACATAGACACAGTACACATTAGCCAAGTGAGAAGCTTGCAGCAAAAACTACTGCCAGGCGACCGTGGGGCGTACACTGCCCTTTGACACAGTGTCTTAGCACCCATCAGAGGCCCACCAAGTGTGTTAAGGAATGGGTACTCTCGAGCAGCAATATTCCCTTGAAAAAGTGAGGGCCCTGTCAATCTATGGTTATGTCATTAACCACAATAAAGGTTGAATCTCAAGCAAGGGAGTTTAACTCAGATAAATTCCAATGGTGGATACTTTTAGAAGTTACAAAAGTTGACTTGCCATTCCATTTCCTTATATGTCACAAAAACACAAAACTAACTTGAAAATGAAAAAGTGAAGAAACAAAAGACAAAAAACAAAACACATGTTTTACTTCTTTTATGTGATTCTTTTTAGTACTAGTAATTAAGAGTTAAAAAGATCCTATAAAACTCAAAGGTCAAAGTTAAGTAAAATAAAATAAGTTTAAAAGAAGAATAAAATAAGAAAATATATATCACATTGCATCCACCATCCATTAAGCACACATACAAATACAGAGTTCAACTTTTGGGAGGTCATGGACCCTGTTGAAAATATGAAAAAACTGAGAACCCTTCAGGAAATACACATTATCACATATTTCCTTCTGCACTGAAGCCCAAGGACCCAACATTAGAAACACTGTTTTCAACCTATTCATGACTTTTAATCGCCATCCCTTCTGTCTTTCTGTTCAGTACTTGGTGGAGTGCAAAATGCATTTGCTCTGGAAAGCAAGTGATTTGGATCCTAGTCCCCAATCCTCCATTTATTCTCTTGTGACCTTGTGCAGGTCAATCAATTCCATTCATCTTCAGTTACCTCATCTACAAACCAGGCTAATAATACCTTAATTGACTAACGACTATGAAAAGGACCAGGTGAAAGCTTTATGGCTCTTTGCATGCAATATAATTCCATTAAAGAACATTACATAAGGAAGAAATATTTCATATTCTACCACATTCCACAATGAATTTCTAACTTTAACTCCCCAAAGAAGCACTATTGAAATTATAATCCTCTTTTAGCATACAATTATCAATACCGGATAATGCCATTTTTCCAAGAGCTACCAGCATTAACTTCACAGAAAATTACCTAGGACATCAACCTTTCTCGATTTTTTTTTTTTTTTTAATTAACTACAAAAATCAGCATTTCATTGCCCTTTCAACACACTTACCAGCTGACTGGCCGCGATTGGTGGCATCATGATCACTATCTCCCTGTTCACTGTCACCATGACCACTGTCCTTAGAGCTTACTATGTCAGCTTCCTGGAATGCAGAACTAGAAGTACAAAAATGTGAGTATTAGAATTTAAAAAGGTGAAAAGAAACAGAAAACATTCTTCTGCCACCACATGGCCACAGATGGTTCTGCAGTCTTATACACCTCTCAGCTTTATTACTGCATAGAGCTAGTTTTAATAACCAAAACTTGACTTTTATAATGGGAAGCATTAGTAGTCCATTTGAGCACTTAAGGCACATAAAGTTTAGGCATTATTCTATGATTGGAGATAATAATCGGTTTATATGATTTTCATTAAACGTAGATGTAAATATACATCTGGAACAGTAAGACTATCAGAAGCAGTGCAAGAGTGTAAACTGACAAAATATGCAAATATATTTACTAATTTGTATATGGAGTGAGCCCATGTTTTTAATGTATTGTCTAGGAAATATAACATAACCAGTATTTATGTCCTGGAATCAGAACTACTTTATAAATTTTATATTTTAATATCTAATAATATACCTACTTCCTACTTTTACTAGATAGTTAAATGTCCATAGCCAAGCTAGGGAGAAATAAAAGAGTCCATACCTGTTAACTCGACGAGGTCTGTCAACTAGATAGCTGAGCTCTGCTCTCTGGTGTTTAGTCTAGGAAAAAAAATAAATAATCAAGAGTATTTGAATGCTAAGGGTTTAACTAATAGTCTGCTTTTGAGAATAGGTACTATTTCCAGTTTAAGCAAGTGTGTATATTTTTATGAATTTCCAAGCTCTCCTAAGACATCAGCCTAATGGTTGTTGGCTAAGGGCAGTGAGAAACGCAGACATCAGCAAAGAAACTAGAACCTATATTTCAGTCAGTTGTTAAGAAAAAAAAAACACTTTTTAAATTGAAGAAATAAAAGTCCGACTTTAAATGTTTGTGTGTTTTTTAAGAGGAATTGCAAATGACCTCACAGCTAGTGCTCATAAACTATTGTCTCTAACACAGTCTACTTAGTTATATTCTGCAGTCTCTTTCAGTGGCCTAAAAAAGTGTTCAAGTGTATACTGGTTGACACAAGAAAAAACAGCACTCTCAATAAGCAAAAAGTTTGGATATTTCATGGAATTATTTTGTTGTTTATTTTCAAAATGTACTTAAGATACAAATGAGCTGTACAAATATTCATGAAAGGCAATCAATAATGTCTAAGACTTCAATAAATAAAATAACCTATCAAGAAAAGAGTTCATAACTCTCCCCCAATTCTTTTTCCCCTTCAAAAGCCTTCTGCATTCTCCTCCCCACCTCCACCAACACCCACACACCTTTTCAGGTTCAAACTTTCTTTTACATAAATCAACTCTGTTTTTCCTCCCCACCCCTCCTCCAATGTTGCCACTTCTCCATCTTTTAAAAAATAAATAGAAATTTACAAGCCAAATTTCTTTCATGAAGAAAGCCAACAGCAGTGATTTAGAAAAAAAAAATGAAAATAAAACAAAGTCAAGAAGGTGATTAGTAGCTTAAAGATATATTTAAGACAATAACTGTTTAAGCCTTTCGTTGGTTTACTCTTACAGGGATTTGTGCCAAAGCAACTTCATTCAAATTCACACTGTGTGGGCGTTCGGCTTCAAGAGCGTCTGTAAATGCTGTCCAGAGAAGAATTGAAGGCTTTTCTGCAACCCGAGTTCAAAGGACAAGGATCTGATAACTCATTCACTAAAACATGCATTAGAGTTTAGACAACTGTGCAAAGTTAAATAATCTATAGCTTACTTTTACACGCGACTGAAAGCATCGATAAACAAAGTAAAATAGAATGAACTTTATTAAAGCCTGGGACAGAGAAAATGACCTTTGCCAGTGCTAGAAAGTCCCTCCTCCGCACTCTCCCTCCCTCCGCGCACTCCCCACTTTATCCCAAGGTTTCTGAGAAGGGAAAGGACAGAGAGGGGGTGAGGGTTTTAAAGGAAAGAGAGGGAAGAAAGGAGCTCCGAGGTGCAAAGCACCAAGCAGAAGGAATGAAAATAAAAGCGGAGGGATGGAGCACAGAGGACCAGGAACAACACGAAGGTTAGGTTACACACGAAGTGGAAGAGGGTGCCTCCCCCCACCCCCACCCCCCGCCAGCCCAGCCCAGCCCACGAAACGATACAAATAAACTAGTCTCCTAAAAATAAATACACAGTGCACCAGCGATACAAGGGCCGGGCTAGAGAAGGCTTTCGGATGGAGGAGATGAGAGATGGTGGTCCTTTCGCTTCAGCCTTACCTCGTTGGACAAAATGCTTCCGTTGGAGATGATGTCGGGTTGCTGGTCGGTGTAGCCAGTGACGATGGCCCCACAGGGATTGTGCTCAGTGTCCGTACTCCGCGAGGGGCTGCAGGGCTTAAGAAACATCAGGTCGGTCTTGGCGGACTCTGGGGTCAGGCAGACCTGGTAGCAGTAATTCTGGTTGTGATGGTGGGAGCCAAAGCCCCCAGACTCCTCCACGGGCACCTGGGCAGGGTTACTGGGTACGTTTGAGCTCTGCACCAGCATGATGTCTGACTTGCTGAGTTTCTTTTTGCGCGCCCGGGCTTGACGGCCGCAGCAGGTTGAGGCCCCACTGCCGCAGCAGCAGCAGCAGAGGCAGCAGTCGCTGGCCAAGCAAGTGTAAATGTTGAGCTTCTTCTCCTTTTGGCAGCGCACGGCCAGCACAATCATGGCCAGCAGGAAGATGAAGGACACCGAGCCTAGCGCGATGATGAGGATGAGGGTGAGATCTAGCGAAGTTTCCCCGCCGCCGGAGCGGCCCGGGCGCTGATGTTCCCCTGACCCCCCACCTCCGCCCCCGCTCCCGCCCTGGGGTTCCACGGCTCCATCCACCAACTGCACCACCAGGGTGGCGGTGGAGGACAGGGGCGGCTGCCCGTGGTCGCGCACCTCGATCACCAGCTCGTAAGGCCGCTGGGGGTCGCGCTTGGCCGGCACCCGGCGCGCTGTGCGGAGCTCCCCGGTGCGCCAGTCCATGCGGAAGAGGTTCATTTCATTGCCCCGCACGATGCTGTAGGTGAGCCGGGCGTTCTCACCATCGTCAGCGTCCACCGCGGCCACGCGGGTGAGCAAGTAACCCGGCTCTGCCGAGCGGGGCAACACCTCGCGCGCTGGAGTCCCGTTGCGCCCCGGAAGCGGCGCCACGATGGCAGGGGCGTTGTCATTCTGATCCACTATAAGGATATTGACGGTGGCGTTGCCCGCCAGCGCCTGGGGGCTGCCGGCGTCCCGGGCTTCCACCTGAAAGCTGAAGTCCTTGAGTTGCTCGTAGTCAAAGGAGCGCAGAGCATACAAGTAGCCGTTCTCAGAGTTGATGGACACATAGGTGAAGACGCTCATGCCCTGGATCTGGCACTCAAGGATGGAGTAGGCTAGCTGGGCGTTGGCGCCCTCATCGCGGTCGGTGGCGCTCACAGCGTAAATGTAGGCGCCTGGCACGTTGTTCTCGGTCACATACACATCGTAGACCGGCTGGCTGAAGCGGGGTGCATTGTCATTCACATCCGACACTTGCACCTGGATCGACTTACTGGTGGAGAGCGCCGGCTCGCCTTGGTCCCGGGCCACCACTGTCAGAGTGTAGGAGTCCCCTGCCTCTCGGTCTAGGGGGGCCTCGGTCACGATGGTGTAATAGTTCTTGAAGGAAGACTTGAGTCGGAATGGCACGTCCCCCAGGAGCTCGCATTGCACCTGCCCATTCTCCTCTGAGTCGCGGTCGGTGACGCTGAATAGGGCTACCACAGTGCCTGGCGCCGCGCCCTCGCTCACCGCCTCCTTCACTGTACTAAAGCTGATCTCGGGTGCGTTGTCGTTAGCATCCAGGACTCGCACCAGCACCTTGCAGTGCGCCGGCACTGCGTTGGGACCCAGATCCTTGGCTTGCACGTACACCTGGTACACTGGGCTTTCTTCATAGTCCAGTTCGCCGCTCACCTCCAGCCGGCCAGTGCGTGGGGAGAGTCCGAAGAGTTCGCGCGCCCGAGGCGAGATGTGGCTGCTGAAGGAGTACACGACCTCGCCGTTCTGGCCCTCGTCCGGGTCCGTGGCGTTGAGCTGGATCACGAGGGTGCCTGGGGGAGAGTTCTCTGGTAGGGACACTGTGTAGACGGGTTGGTCAAAGGCGGGCACGTTGTCGTTGGAGTCCAGCACTCGGATGGTGAGTAGGGCTGTGCCGGTGCGTTGCTGCTGGGGGGGTAGGCCCCCTCCCACGCCGCCTCCCCCTCCATCTCCTCCTCCTCCCCCTCCTCCCCCGTCCACCGCGGTCAGCACGTAGCGGTGCACCGCTTGCTGCTCTCGGTCCAGTGGCTTCTCCAGCACCAGCTCTGCGAATCGGTTGCCATCCCCCTGGGTCTGCACGTCTAGGGAGAAGTAGCTGTTGGGGGTGATCTCGTAGTCACGCAAGGAGTTGGTGCCCACGTCTGGGTCGAATGCGCTCTCCAAGGGGAAGCGGGTACCTGGCGTGGCGCTCTCGGAGATCTCCACAGTCAGATCTGGCTCCGGGAAGGAGGGAGGGTTGTCATTGATGTCCAGGACTTCGATCTCCACCCGGAACAGCTCCAAGGGGTTCTCCAGGAAGACCTCCAGGTGCAGGACGCAGGAGGGGCTCTGCTTGCAGATTTGCTCCCGGTCTATCTTCTCGTTCACATACAGCACCCCGGTCTCCAGGTTGAGGTCCAAATAAGGGGTCCGCGAGTTGGGCACTGTCTGAAACCTGCGAGCCGAAAGTTTTGTAATGTCCAAGCCCAGATCTTCAGCAATATTCCCCACGAAAGTGCCATGTTCCTGCTCCTCCTGTACCGTGTAGTGAAGCTGGGGAAAGACTCCCTCCACCATCCAGAGCAAGGCAAAGAATAATAGCACAATCATCTCCAAAGGGAAAGGAAGCAGCTTCCCGCAGCCAGTCAGCTACCCAATCACCTCCCCCACCACCACAAAAAACAAATTAAAAAAATACAAATAAAAGTACGCTACAAGGGGGCTCCTGTGGCCTTATGTCATTAAAATTTTGGTTCCTTTTGCTTCATTTTAGGGCTTTCCCAATCCAGCCTCATTTTTCAGTCTTAGTGCAAGAAGGGTGACAGACGTTCCTTTTCCTCATCTGTAATCTTTCCACTGACCATTAATAAAATAACGATAATACAATAGTCAGCGTCCTTTATTCCGACAATCTTGGCGCAACGCGGCGCTGGCAAATCCCACGGAGGAAATTTCGATATTTCAAGACTGTCCTCGGTTTGTCTTCTTGCTGACGGGAGGAAAGGGAGGAGGAGAAATAGGAGGAGGAGGAAGATGAAGAGGAGAAGGAAGAGGAGATGCTGCTTGCACCGCTGTACATGCCTCTTAATGTCAACGGCTAGCAAATGCAAAGGGGCTTAAAAACAGCGAGAGAATTTTATGCCGGAAAAACATAGAACGGCTCTGCAGCATAAAACTTTCATTCTCTTCATATCGCCGGATGGATGTTCTTCTTGGTATGTTCTCCTCTTTCTTTCTATTTGTATTTTTTGGCTTTCATAGTCTTGTCTCCCTGCCTCCTCATCTCCACCGTCATTTGCCTCTCTTTAAGTATGATGAGCAGTTTCTTTTCTGCTGTTTTCCTTCCCAAGCCTCTTTCCCTCTAACCTATCTCTCTCCCTTACAGTCCTTCCCTCCTCCTGCCTCAGCCTCAGAGCCAAGGATCTCGGCTGGCAGTTCTGAGCTCCTAGCGCTCGGCTTCTCTGTTTTTGCGCAGCGCCCTCATTCTGCCAAGCAATCGCCGAGGAGCACCACCTACCGTTCCGCAGCTGATTGGCCGCTCTGGCCGTCAAGCAGGTGCGTCACCAAGCAGCCAGGCCGGGAGGGGCCGAGCCGGCGCCAGGCCGCGGAGGTGAGTGTGAGTGTGAGAGCGAGAACATCCCCGCAGGTCCCGAGGCGCTGGCTGGGGACTCTGCTGCGGAAAGTTCCCAGTCCCCAGGCTCAGGTAATGGGGAGGGAATAGAGAGGTTCCCCTGTTTGCATCAGCAAATGCGAAAACATAATAGCAACAACAGCGGCATCCTCTCCTAGGAGCGGGGTTTCCAATGATGCTAACATTCTTTTTCCTTTAAGGTATTTTCCCTGCTCCGGACGGTGGAAATAAATAACCGCGACGGGGGGAAAGTTGCAGAGAGGCTACTAATTGCTCTGGCTTACGTAATTAAGGGTATCTGGCTGAGTTGCAGATCATTTTTTTAAGGGTGTAATATGGCATGTGTCAAACTTAGCGTGAGGGTCGGAAGGGCTGTGTTGAAAGGAGAGAAGCAGTTGGAGCGGGGGGAGGGGGAAGCGGAGGAGGGTTCTGAAAAGCCAAGGGATTCACGCCAAGGGATGTGTGCTGGCAGCTCTTCCGGACTTAATGCGTTAGACGTGTCTCTTCCCTCTCTAAATGTATATCCACGAAATTTTTTACCGAATAGATTAACTCGCTTGGGGACCTGGCTTCGAGTTGTGAGCGTTTTATAAATGACTGAGGAGTTTCCTTCCAGCTTCTGTTCGGAGCCCGCCAACCTAACACTTGGCTCATGAGCACCGGGCACCCATCAGCGCCGGGCGCCGCAAACCACCTCCGATATCCGGATATCACTGAACCTTGCGCGGCCAAACGCTCCTCGGCGGCTGTGCGGTCAGGCTATCTTTTGCTTGTTCTGACAATCGGAGATGCACTCCCTCCCAACCTAATCGGGGGCACCCATTCCTGCCAGTCTGGGGTCAGACTCCCTGGACAAGGGTTTTAGGGCAGCAGCAGCCAGGGGCGGGGACGCTGGGCCGGAATGTGCGCGGCTGTGGGTATCTGTGAACGTGCTGGTACATTCACGCAGCTCACATCCATCCTTTCTGGCCCCGCATACAGTTCTGTGTAAGTGCCAGCGGAGCTCCCTTGGGTGCCGAAGGCTGCATTTTGGGGAGCCTTAAGTGCCTGCTTTCGAGGTCTCAAGGCACAGGGGCGACGCAGCGCATGCACGCACCCAATTCTTATGAAGTTAAAGCACCCAACTCTTCAGTGCTAGAGAGTGGATTGAATTCAATTCTCCAAGAAAATATACTATATTTTTATATTAATTAATAGGCTGTTTGCAAGGAATAGGTTCATTTATTAAAGCAGCACCTGATTAGTGTCCTTGTTACGCCACAGTATGGGAAGGTCCCTTGAAGCTTCCTAGTTACTAATGTCCCGAGGGTAACACTCGCGCAACGTGCGAGAAAAGGAAAGTCCTTCCCTCAACCCAGAGGTACGTTACCAGTCCCACCTAGCAGGGAATTAAGGAGGACAAGTGGCCATGTGCGTGTTTGTAGACTGAGGCATGTCCCCGTGAGTCCCGCTAGTGCGTGTGTTCTGCCATGGTACCCCTTTTGACTCTTTCATGAGATCGGTCCTCCTTTTGAGTGGTTAGAAAGAAATGATGCCAGCAAAAATGGCTAATCCATTTCCAGCTGCAGTAAATTGACGACTCGCCAAAGCCAAGCGAAAACCACTGCAGTTGAAATGATTTCAGCTTCACGTCTGCGGCTGAGAATGGAATGGCAGTTTATAAAAGGACCTGTGGATCAATGAAAAGCAGATTATAGTGTATCTGAATATTAATAAGGCATTGCATCTGTACTTCCCGCCCCGCCCCCTTTAGTTTTCTTAGATCTGCAGGATTGAAATGAAATGTTTTGAGCTCTTCAAGCTGATTCATCAGAATCCTGGGGCATTTTTTTAAATGGCGGTAATTTTCCAATATGTTCATTTGTACGCATGGAAACACTTGTGTGCGTGTGTGCGCGCGTGTGCGCGCCTGTTTGCATGTGAGAGACACATGCGGCTGAATGACAATGCAGATACAGAAATTGTTTGGGTAAGAGGATGTAATGTAGATGAAGTTTGAGCAGATTTGGGGCGTTCTCTGAAAGCTAGAGAGCTTCCAGAGGTAGAGATGAGAACGTGGAGAGATGGCCAAATATGCCTTTAAATAATCACTACATCCACTGTAACACTTGAGGTGCATTTTTTTTTTTTTTTTTTCTTTTTTGGTTCAATGGGGACTCTCCACAAACGTGGGTTACAGGCGTCTCCTAGCGGCTAAAGCAGCAAAGCGCAACCTTAGAGGGTTTTGCTTTCGAGTCGTCGCTCGGCAGTGCTCGCCAGTTGGGGGCTCTGCGGGATTTCTTGGGTCACAGAGGCCTATATCTGCGCCAGTGACGCCTGGACCCGGCCATCTAGAGGTCTCCGAGGAGCCAGCCGGGGACTGGCGGAGTGAGGACTGGACTTCGGGGGAAAATAGACCAGAGCCCTGTCCGCCGCCGCCGGCTAGGCAGTTTAGCCAAGGGCAGGTGCAAGCGCCATTTGTTTGGAGCCAGTATTTTTGTATTGGCATTAATAGCCTTTTCTGCCTCCACACCCTGGAGCCATTCAAACAACCCCGCTCGGTTTCTTATTTAAAAAACCCCCACAACACTTTAAATTTGCCTTTTAAATATACTTCTTAAGTGTCACCAGTTTACTTTCTCTCCTGAGGTGGCTATTCAGACTTTTTCCTCTTTTTCTTTTTACCCTCCCTCCCGTGGCCCCCATATGTAGTGAGGTCCTGATTACATAAACATCAGCCTTGACCAAGGGATTGACGGCCTCTAAAGTGCGGAAGATCAAGGAATACTGTGCTGCTCCACTTTCCATTACTGGAGGCTGAAGGGAAAAGCAATCCCTAAGGCCCATTAAGAATCTCGGCCTTCCCCAGGATCACCCTATTCCTTGAAATAAGAGCACCATCCACCTAGACCAAAACAAACTTTTTCCTTAAAAAGCAGTATCCTAAGAAACATTTTTTTAAAATAATTTGGAGAGGGTTATAAAAATCAATATTCATAAAAGTCCTGGTTGATATCTGGGGGTGATGATGCACTTTCGACTATTTCATTGGACTTTGTAATAAGTGCGGCGTGAATGGGGGAGGGACCTCTAAGAAACTCACAATTGCCTGATTTATATACATAGTTGCACACTTCGAAATTAGGTATAAAGGTTGCTTTCTTTCCTGCCTTTTGCTAGAAAGAGCAAAAGTTTGTTAACCGGTGTTTGGATAAATGAATATTTGCAGTGATTTAAAATGACGTGCTTATTGCAGTATGCCCAGAGCTTTGAAAAAGGTGTTGTTCTTGTTTTGTTTTAAGAAATAGAAAAAGAAAAATTGTCAATAAGAGCCTTTCAAATGCCAGGCTCTCCTGGCACTGGTACTCGGGAGGTGCTAATCCCAGGAAGCACAGCACAGCGAGCAAACTTAAAGGGCCTGGAGTGCTTTGCATCTCTTATGGGTAAACATGAAATAGGTTTACTCATAGTGGTGTAAACCTAAATTAGAGATGGGAAGGCATCGTTTTTGGGACCAATGCCACAGGCTTTGTATTAATTTTTGTAAAGGTGAATGTTCAGCAGAATTCTTGGAAAATATTTTTATCATTATTACAAGCCTTCAGGTAACATTTTAGGTATTGTGTTCTAATGCTTTGAATCCAACAGAGAAAGAGCCCATCCCTGTTCTTGGGATTGAGAATACTAGCTATTCTGTTAAGCACCATTATTATGGTATTCAAAGTAGAAAAGTACTTCTCCATTTTGTTTAAATTGGCAAATATTGGTAGAGCTTTGCATTTCAGTTATCACACAGGGCCAACATTTTGTTAAACTCTAAACAATGAATTAAAAGCACTGGTGAGCTGAAGCAGCCCACTAATGTAAAATGACAAATTGCACTTAAGCAATACATGAACAAGAAAATGATTTATGGATTTTTATGATGGGTCTGAGCAAATGAAGGCAACATGAATTATACATCCTAATGCTCACGATATCATTTTCTAATAATACTCTTTCAATATTGTCCTTTCCATAAGAAATATCAATCAAGAAGGAATCCAAGAATATTTTAAAATTAGCCAACAGGTTTATATATAAATATATATTATTTTTAAAAGAAGCTTTAGATTACATAAATGTTACATAATAGTAGAGAAATAGTCTGAAAACATGTTTTGCTCCACATATCTTTCAGAATGCAAGTAAATCGATCTGATTTAAAGTGACAATCTTTATTACATCATGACCTCTTTTAAATCTTATAATCAAGATGCATGATCTCATTTTACCCTCTTGTTCCATGGCTTTGGATATTGAAAAGTCTGATTTCTCCAAAACGTTTTTAACTTCTTCATATTGTTTTACCCTACTTTTTCAGAACATTAGTTTTTATTCCTTAATGTGTTAAAGACTCAGCTTTGATAGTAAACTTTTTTAAATTTTATTTTTTGGGGGCCTTAATAGACAAAATAGATCCTATCGGCTTTCTTAAATCACAGAAAAAGAAATCAGATAAAATTTTGTGTGGTACTTATGTTTTGAGTCTTAAAAATACAAAATTCTAGTTATCTCTATATGAAGAAGAGTGACTACTCCTACCATTTTATTTGAGCATTTGTGGCTGCATAAGTTTTTTGGAGAGGGGTATAGAAATTTTAATGAAAGTAGTATCCTTGCTGTGTTTCATTCTCAGCCACAGGAAACTTCCAATCACCAAGAGGCCTCTAGAGTGACATTATTAGGATTAATCTTAATTATCCAGGTTTATTAAAAAAATAAAATAAAAACACATCAAATCCCAGATCCTGCTTTTGACAGTATTAATAACCACTCTTACTGAAAGATTACTGAAATCAATGATGTGATTAAGATTGTAAATAAGAACTGCAAGACATCACATTTAAAAGCCAGCTGCTTTGCTAACAGGGAGATGTGTGGGTTTTACCGATGGGGCCCAGAGGCAGAAAATGAAGCTTCAAACATTGAGGTCGATATAGAACAATTTCAAAAATTAATTGCAAATCCTGATTAAGTTTAGATGAGTAAGAGAGAAGGTGCCTAGAAAGTCTCTTTGTTCTTTCCCAGTGGGGTTACTTCTTGTTCCACAATGATACAAAGTCAGTACAATACTAGTGTTTGTCTGGCAAGTATAAATTGTTTTTGTTTTGTTTTGTTTTGTTTTAAGGGGGAGCCCTTTGCTTTTATAAATACACACTTAAATTAACCAAATTGTGATTAAAGTTTAAAGTCATAGAGCTTACTCTGAAGAGTTTCAAAATATTATTGGAAATCAACCCTATGGAATGAATATCAGACATAGCTAGAGAATAATATTAAATAATTAGAATTACAATAGTAGATCCAAATAAGGAGTAGAACCAATAGTTCAATAACAAACGTAAGTAGCTCTCTCAGTTTTACTGCCTTGTTAGTATAACTCTTTGTATAACCTTGGTTTCCATGATGTCTTATTTAAATAGGCTCAGCAATGTTATACTGTAAAATGCTTTATTTTGTCACAATTTCATTTTTTAAGGTGGAAAGAAGTGGTGGTTTTTAAATAGCTAATGTGTGCTAAACATTTTTATGTAAGTTATAATATTTGATCCTCCCTTATTGCTCTAGGTATTATTATCCCAACATTGTAGATGAAGACACTAAGGCTGTTTAAAATTTGAGTAACTCATCCAAAGTAAAACAGAATTCAAATCCAGGTACTCTGATGCTCATTTTAGTACACTATGATGTTCCTCTAGTCTAGCTGAATGGATTTACTTAGGAGGTCAAACAAACAGAAAATTAATTCAGAGATGAGGTTCACCAGATTTTGGGATGACAGGAGTGCTGCTTTTATCCTGGCCAAATGTAGCTAGTGCAACACTGAGTTGAGGCACAGAGGAATTCATAAATATGCTTGAGGCTTCTTTGAAGTTTTATCAGAAAACCAAGCCTGTATATGTCTTCGTACAACAGAGTGAAATTAAAAGCAGCCATTTCTTTCTTGTGCAGAAGTGCCTGACATAGGAATTATAGATTTTAATGACTGAGAATGTTAATTGATAAAAAAGAGCATGTCCAAAGGGAAAGCACCTCTGCTCCACTGATTCTTGAAAAGCATCATGTTGATCCATGCACCCAGAGGTACAGGCTTATAAACTTAATTCACCAGAAGTTAAAAGCCAGGAAAAGAGAATAACTATACCCATTTATGCAATACAGCTATTGGTAATTTCGTTTATATTTCTTAACTGAGCTTTAATTTAAAAGGGAAACTGCATTCTTGTGTCTTTAAGCAAAATGTCAACTATCTAATACTTTCTTCAGTATTGTTCAGAAAAGATTGTTTTTAATTTGAGTTTTTTGAAAATTAAGCAGTTAAATGTGACAATCTTATACTAGCAGAAAAAATATAAGGGATCAGCTTCAAAATAATTTCAATTTGGAAAGAAATAATCGAGGGAAGATGGCTATGGCACCATATATAATTTCTGTAAGTAATTTTTTTTCTTAAATTTGGCAATATTTTAAAAATTCATATTTCTTTTAGAAATGCATGCAGTAATTCAGATCATTTGTATATGAGTCCTCTGGAATATGTTCTACATCTTCCTCATTTCTGAAGGCATATACTCTGGCAGGAAATGGTATGGTATATTTGAACAACAAAACTTTGAGTCAAATTTGGCTCAAATCCCTAATTCTTCAATATTTGACTTGGGCAAGATACTTAATCCTTTTGCAACTCTCTTAAAATGTAATGATAAAACTGACCTTGTTGAGTCACATGAGGCATAACTGAAGTGATATAAATTTTGACACATGATAAACTCTAAGTAAATGTTAACTATAATTATAGCAAGATGTGTTGAATGTGGTGGTAGGGTTTTATTTCCTTTATCAAATGCAAAGTGAAGTATTTACTCAGTAAATATAAAAAATACTTTTCTATTTTACAAGATATTATAAATTTTGAAGACTAGACACAAACAATAAATGAAGAAGACTAAACTAACTAAATTTTAGTTAAGCTTCAAAATCATTAAAAAAAATCCATTGTGAGCTTTGTCCATAATCCTGGTGTTTTATTATAACACTTTCATATTCTTTCTTCTAGATAAGTTTAAAATTTCTGTAGGTCTTCTTTAAAATGATAAAAACTGATGTGTAAATTGATTTTTAAATAATTTTGATGAGAACATGGCTCTTTCATTTTAATACATTGTTTGCTAAGGTTTGGGCATTTAGGATTAAAGGACTCTTTTATTTGATACAGTTGATAATTTTTAATCCCAACCCCTTGGTATAAAATGTTAACCTCTAGTACTCTCTTAATACTAATATATACTAAAATTCTAAAAATTTAAAAAATATTGGCAAAAATTAGTTAATTAAAAAAACAATGAGGTTTTTAGAATATCGACTTCTGAGCCTCAAATCTCAATTGTATTTAATTTCTCTTTTCAACATTCTGTGCCTTGGTCTTTTCTACCTAATATTGCTCTAATTAGCATTTTCTTCAGTAATTTCTTATAACTTGAGAAGCAACGATGCTCAAAAACATGCATTGGTGCTGGTGTGATAAGGAATACTGAGAGAATAGAAAAGAAATGTAATCAAAATGATTAAACAAAAAATATACATAAAAAGATTACATAATTTCATCAAAAAGTCTAAAACATGTTAAAATCATACACTAACTATGAATGCTGAATGCATAGGGAGTAAAGAAAAGATTAAAAAAGAAATTATTTCCGAGTAAGTAATGGTTTTGTCTTGACTTTAAAGGATACAGTAATAGAGATTAGTAGAAAGAAATATCTAAATCAGACTAAAGCTACTTGCACACTAAACAAGTAAAGGAACAGTTAGAAAAATGCTTTTCTATAGAATCATAAAAACAACAAAACGAATCTTTCCAATTATGCGCCAATATCATAACTTTGGACCCAGTTCCATAAGTCCATATGCTAGCTACTCTCAATTTTGTTTCATTTGATTTATTCCTCCCTATCACCACCTTTAAGAACTTGCCCAAATTTCAGGTCAGCAGACATATGTAAGATTCTCATTCAGCATTCAGATCTAAGTAATGCTTTTGGTATGGCTTGGACTAAGAGCCAATGTTTAGTCTTAAAATTATGATAAAATCTAATATTATTGATTGCTCATTGACATATATATTTAAGAACCTTGCTGATTGCTGATTTTCCCTAAACTTTTTTTTCACCTTAACTCATCAGAACAAGTGTCCAAGAACTTATTTCCCTTTTGCTGGATAGGACTAGAGATAGAAGTATTGGTTAGAAAAACTTAAGCTTGTTAATGAACCTAACAAGCATTCAATTAAAAGGTTAATTTTTAATTTATCAGAGAAGTTGCAGGTTTACAGAAAAATCATGCGGAAAATACAGAGTTCTCATATTATCCCCTCACCCCATATTATTAACACCTTACATAAGTACAGTATGTTTTTGTAATTGTTGAAAGAATATTAATAAAATTATAATATTAACTATTAGGGTGCAGTGTTTGTGTTGTAAAGTCCTATTTTTTTTAAAAAAATGTATTTCAATAGCATATATACAACCTAAAAATTTCTCTTTAACCTACTCAGATATATAATTAAGTGCTGTTAAAGTTTGCTGGCTGCATAAATTGTCTTAATAAATGTGTGCTATTTGAATGAATGAATACTTGACTTTTTAACTTTCTACCATTTGTAATCTTGTAAGATATTAAGATATTATACTCAATTCCACCGGCTATGTTTTCACTAATCTATATTTGGGAAAGCTATTTTTAAGTTGGTTATCTCAAAGAATTCTTATCTAAACTAGAAAAATTTACTGTACACTATTATAATTGTGGTAAAACACTTTCTCTAGTTCTCACAAGTAATAAAATCCCTTCTATCTCTCCAAACTAGTATTCCTCAAGAGTGATACAGCTTATGATTTCCCTTTATTTTCTAATTTTCTTCTCATTTCATATATTCTATACTAAATGTATAAATGAATAAGGTACAATGGCTGGTCTTCCTAATCATTGTATTCCTTTTATAGGGTCCAGATGCTAATTTAAGAGGTCCCCTGTGATTAAAATATTAGCTGTTAAGAGTAAATTTGACCAAGATGGTGGGACATTTGCTATCTTGGATAGAATCAGGGGATACTATAATTTTGAAGCATGTTGCAGGGGTTAATAAGAAGAAAGACTGGTTGATTTAGTAGATTCAAAGCAATGTCCTGAATGTCAGCTCTTGCTTTGGCTTCTATGTTTTTGAATGTCCTGAAATGAAGAAATGTCAGTTTTAAAAAAAAGGAATTTTGACCACCGCCCAGAGTTAGTCTAACTGGAAAGTTTAGAGGAACCTATTAAGTTTAGAGGTTACATAGTCCTTCAGAAGATTACCCTCACTTCTGACATTAACTGCAAGTTCACGGGTTCCCCAAACCACCTCAGATTTGATAATTCACAAGGACTCACAGAGCTCACTGAAAGCTATTATATTCTAGGTTACAGTCTAATACAAGGAAAGGATACAGATTAAAATCAGCTAAAGTAAGAGATGCATATGGCACAGAGTCTGGGAAGGTTCCAAATATGAAGCTTCCATTGTCCTTGGGACACACTACCCTTCCAGCATCAATTTGTCACAATACAAATGGGGTATGGCCACCCAGGGAAGCTCACCTGAGCTTTGCTATACAGACTTTTTATAGGGGCTTCATTACATAGGCAAGGTTGATTGATTGATTGCCCACATGGTTGAAGTCAATCTATAGGTCCAGTGTGATCTAATGACCCCACCCTAAGCCAAATGATTGGTCGTTCTGGCATGACCAGCTCTTCACCCTAAGTCTGTTGGGTGTGGCCAGTCCCTCCCTAGAATACAGTATTGTCAGCCCCAGCCCTAAACATAGATACTCCTATCAGGCATAACATATCCAGAAGCTGATTGAAAAAACCAGAGCTCTCTTTGAGGAAGACCAAATTCTTTACTATTCAGCTACCATAATATGCCACCACAATATATTTTCTTTTTTCTTTGCATTGATGGGTAACTTCAGCTTCCTTTTTTCATACATAACTCCATTGTTTGTGCTTCAGATATTATGAAGTTTAGAAATATTTAACTATGAAATTAGTCTAATTACTATTTAAGAAGCAAGATTAAGAATAATCCTTGTAAGGCTTTTCACAGGCTATCAAAACCTAGGTTTGTTGGCCAGAACAAAAGGTTTCATTGTAAATGTGAAGCGTGCACACACGTACAAAAGGAAAGTAAAAGTCATGGTAATTAAAACTATATTGGGATGGTGATAAGTGGGCAATGTAGTCATATTAAAAAGTTAGAGGTAACAAACTGATGATAATAGTCCAGCTTCATCGCAAAAACAAGGAGTATCTTCAAAGGCAAGCAAAACAATTCCATTCCTCTGGCCCATAGTATCTATGTCCCTTCTCATCCTGAAGCAGTCAGAGTGGGCATTGTCCCAAATCCTTCAAGAGTGAGGAATGAACAAAAACAACGGGGAAGAGTAGCCACTGACTAAAGTAAATTTATTGTTATTGTAGTTATTGACATGTGTTAACTAAGTAACTAGTAATATTGATATAAAAATAAATTTTAAAATAAAAACAAAAAAAGTTAGGGGGGAAAACTATTTGAAGCAGATATAGATCAAGTGGTTGAGTGCCTGCTTCCCATGTATGAGGTCCCGGGTTTACTCCCCCGCACCTCCTAAAAACAAAAACAAACAAACAAAAAAAACAACTCTCATTGGGGAGTGGATGTAGCTCAGTGGTTGAGTACCTGCTTCCATTGTACGAGATCCTGGGTTCAATCCCTGGGTAATGCCTGAAAAAAAAAAAAAAATCAAACTATATTCTTAGTGTTAGAAAATGTAAACTGATCTGTGAAACAGAAAGGGAAATCATGCTGTATAAAAAAAATTGCTTAAGGGAGCAGTGTACTCAGTGGTTTGAGCACCTGCTTCCCATATAAGAGGTCCCGGGTTCAATCCCTGGTACTTCCAAAAAAAAAAAAAAAGGTAGTAAAAAAAATTGCTTGATTTCAATGAAGAAGTTGCATAACCGTTGTAAAAGGGAAAGTTTAGTTTTTCATCTCACAGTTTGCAAAATGATTCCAGGTGGATCCCATCATTTGCTATAAATATAAAATCATAGAATGACTATATCTGTAGTAGTATTGAAGATTTATTTCACTCCAAGTGTGTTTATTTAAACAGGGCTTAACATTGTGCTTTTCAGGTCTACTCCAAGAAGCATGAAAAATCAATGTAGAAATATCTGAAAGACAGCAGAAATGGATAAACTCTTCCTGTCATGCAAGAAACTAAAATGGAGAGCAATCATCCTCTGATGGTAGCTACTCATAAGTAGCCCCTGTCAATTGAAATGCTGATGGTGGCAATATATGGAAATTCTGGATGGGGAAATCAGATTTGAAAGTTATGGACATGCCTTTCTGTCATTGCAACGTAAGTCATTTGGACGTTTTGGTGGGAAGAGGGGAAATTAAGATTGTCATTCTTCAATATATTCCTCATTAGTGAAAAAACATCCCATTATGCAAGTGTTGGTGTTGAGGTTACAGAAACTCTACAAAGAGGCTTTTTCCACTGGGAGAGATATTGAATGATAAGTTGGTTTCAGATTCTAACAATGGTTCTTTGGAATCCAGGAATATGTTACTTCTAACATGCATATATAACTTTGATAAATTATCTTCTGATTGGAAGACTAAGGTACTGATTGTTTTCATGGTTATTTATTCCTATCTGAAATTCACATTGGACTTTTCTATAAGAGCTTTTTGTTTGCTGGTTTCTTTATGTTTTGCTATTTTGGTGCTTATATAACTTTATTTTTTTCTAGATTTAAAATATGTAGAATTGTTGTTATCTCAAAAAATTGGGTAGATAGTCCACCTAGAACACATGAATCATGTATTTTAAAGATCCATAGTTCTTTGACATCATTAATTTTAAATGACATGCCAGAATTGATATGTTAAAGATGGTAAAATTCATTTATCATATAAAAATGAATGTCCTGTTTAAAAATATGCTTCCTTTCCCTTCCCCTTAAAATCAGTAATTTGGATTTAGCTGCTATTCTTATAACTTGTGTAATACTTTTTAAAATTAAAGTAAGGAAATTCAAGGAGCATGAGATCTAATTCTTAGATTGGAGACTATCATAGGAATTCTTCTGTTTGCTTTTAAATCAGATCCACATATATGAAGAAAAGTTTTAGCTGTAAAGGCAGAAATGTTATAAGTTTTAGCATTTATTTTAAACTCTAATAATTGTGAATATATTAAATAAGGGGAAAAATAAAGGCTGTGGCATTTAAGGACATCTATTTAATATGGTGCTCTTGTCTTAAATTGCTGTGGTTCACACTGTCCCTGCTGAATTTTTATTTTATTCAGGAACACTTGTGAATATCCTCTTCTAATCTGAAAAGAATGTGTTATATTTCAGTGAATTATAGGTGGCAGCATACACAGCTAAAATCCATGTGTCACTGCAGGTAGACAGATTTTTCCATTGGTAAGAATTTCATTTTTAAGTTTATTGTCATTATAGCCTCTTTTTAAACTTCCTCCCACCATTTTGTTGTTGTTGTTGTTAATGTATCACCAAATAAATTTCTGTAGGTAGAAACTACTCTTGCAAAATATTTCTTACCTCATGTTGATTCTGAAAGATGGTTAAGAAGATTACAAAAATATTAAAGGTACATTAAATTGAGTATAATATTCACTGACCAGTTGATATAATATTAAAATCATGATTTTAATGCTAACAGGACTCTTAGAATTACACATCAAGCCAGTGACAGAGAATGTTATATTGTGTCTCTTTTATTTTACATTTAATTATCACAGGCAAATAGTGGTGATTGCTAAATTGCAAATATGGAATTTTTTCCTGATTTAGTATCCTGAGGTAGCCTCTTTCTCTGAAAAAGTTAAGTACAAAATTCCTATTCTTTATGTCAATTATTAGTCCCGAAAACATTATATTCAGGGTATTGAGAAAAAAAATTTCATGTCAACAAAGAAAAAGAATAAACCTTAAATTGATGATCAATAGTTACAATATTGTGTTTCATGAAGAATAAGAATTTTATGCATTAGAATGATCTTTTAACACCATCCTTCGGGAGACTTTCACAATGTGTATTAAGAATTTTCATAAAGGTTATGCAGATATATAGGGTGGTTGTAGGTATGGGGTAGGATGGGTGGGCAGGGGGAGTGGAAGTGAAGGCCAAAGATGTAAGCAGGACAAACTTTGATGCCCTAAATTGTTTTGCTGCTATTTTGCCCATCCTGCTCTGCTTTTAAACAGAAATGCTTTCATCTTATCCAATTTCTTCATGTATAGAGGCAGAGATTGAGAACTGGGTAGATTCAGAAACTGGCACAGAATCAAGCAGTTATTGGTGTAGGACCAGCTCTACAGAATACTTCCCCTGGTGCATAAGCATTAGTGAGGGTGAGAATTGGGGGGTGGCTCGGCCGCTGAGGGTCGGTCCCCCCTGGTGGGGGGAATCCGGTGTGGAGGGCGACGCAGGAAAGAGACTGCGGAGACGAGGCTGGTAGCTCAGGTCTGCTTTATTGGGGAAATGCAGTACAATATAAAGGGTTGAGGGGTGGTGTGGTGCTAGCTGATTGGTTAAAAATTAGGCGAGGTTGAGATTGGTTGGCGTGGGTTGTTGCTGGGTAGGAGGCAACAGAGGGGAGTGCAGGGGAAAGGGTTTAGGGTATGGGGGAGGGTAGTGGCCGCGCATGCCCGTTGGCTGCTAGTCAACTTTCGTTTCTTGCCCTGAACTTAAGTTTCGTTTCTCTCCCAGAACTTAAGTTTCATTTCTCGCCCAGGATTTAAGTTTCGTTTCTCAAGTTATAGCCAACATCTGCCCCTTTTTCTTTATTTTTTGAAGGCTGGTTGGCTGAGGGGGAACTGTACCTGTTTTAGGTCTAGACCATGCTGTGCAATTTACTGGATCTTACCCGTCATTGGAGGCCTTAGCAGCGATTGGGCTAGGGCTTTTGGCAACAATTGGCTAGGCTCCTGTCTTAGGTTGTCCAGAGTTTTATTGCAGAAAAGGTCTAGTTGCCCGTCATTGACTAACCAGTTCAGCACCCTTGGTCCTGGGCGGATTGC
>JAQZBX010009315.1:0-46339 GCA_029593785.1 Cabassous unicinctus
CTCCAAATAACCCCTCTGCCACGTAGTTTTTTCTGTGAGTGTCTGCCCACAAAGGGTGAGGCGACTCAACCTCCTACTGACATGGCCCAATCAAAGCCTTAAATATTAATCAAGTAAAAGTGAAATCTCTGAATTTAATACAATCTAATACACCTGGAGGAACAGACCAGTTTATAAACATAATCTAATATATGTTTTTGAAACTTATAAATAATACCAAACTGCCATCAGGGGATTGCAGGATCATATGGCATTTCTATATTTAGCTTTCTGAGGAATTGTTAAACTGTCTTCCACAGCAGCTGCATTGATTTATATTTTCTCCAACAGTGAAGGAATGTTCCTATTTTGCCATATCCTCTACAACACTTTTAGTTTTCTATTATTTTTATTTATTTTTTTGTTTGTTTTGGGGGAATCTTTGGATTACAGATGAGTCACAACTGTGGCATGGGAGGGTTGCTGGTGTGGGGTGTCGGAGTGCGGAAAGTGTGTGGAGGGGTGCACCTGGAGAATGCCTCTACAGAATATGAATGTGTTCAAATGGTCATGGGGCATGTCTAGGTAGGTGGCGACCCACACAATAACTGAAAAAAAATTTTCAATTCCTATCCTGTGGAGTCCTATTACATTCTCTAATAAAGTGGCAAGAATCCCTAGAGTGCATGAACAGTGTCTAGCAAAGGAGGACAAATCATTATGCCAGGCCCTTTATATTGATGCTTGAACTTATGAACCTTGTTCTTGTGAAGTTGAAACTTAGCCTAGTATTATATACTGTTTAAGAGTTACCTCTTGAAAGCCTCCTTGTTGCTCAAATGTGACCTTTCTGTAAGCCAAACTCAGCATATAAACTCACTACCTTCCCCTTCTGCCAGCATGGGACATGAATCCTGGGGATAAGCCTCCCTGGCACCAAGGGATTATTACCAAGTGCCAACTAGTGATGCATTTGGAAAAAGACCTAGACCAAAAGGAAGAAATATTAAGGATATTACACCACTATAGAATCTGTGCTTCCCAAATATTTTATCCACTTGTGTAGGCTGCCTTTTCTCCTTCTTCTCAAAGTCACTTGAAGTGCAAAAGTATTCAATTTCGAGAAGGTCCTGTTAACTATTTTTTCTTTCATTGCTTATGCATTGGTCGTAACGTCTAAGAAACCACCTCCTAACACAAGGCCATTAGATGTTTCCCTACATTTTCTTCTATGAGTTTTATGGTTCAGGCTCTTATAATTACATCTTTGATCCATTTGAGTTAATTTTTGTATAAGGTGTGAGATGGGATCCTATTTATTTCTTTTGGATACAGATGTACAGCTCTCCCTTAACTATTTGTTGAAGACTATTCCGTCTCACCTGGGTGGACTTGGCAGCCTTGTTAAAAATCAGAGGATTGTGAGAAAATGATATTGGGTCAGGCAGGGAGGGCTCAATTCTATCACAAAACAATAGAGAAAGAACCAAAAGTTGTACAAACAACCTCCTTTTGGGGTCATCAGATGAATATAGTGCTACACAACTCCCAGAAGGGTGAGGGATAGAGAGATGAAAAACTGAAAACAACAAATGTGAATTACCAAACTACTCTGATAACTGGAAAGGACTCCCCTCCCCCATCTCCAAGATAGTAAACTGAGTTAAAACCCCTGACTCAGTGCAGCTGACTGACAGGGGAATAGACATCTTCTTCTGTATCAGCTATAATGAGGGAAAAGTGAGAAGGAGTTGAGGGGCTTTGCTTAAGTGAATTCAGCCAGCAGAAGCTGCTTTGAATGTTGGCTCTGGCCAGACAAAAAAAACACAGGAAAACCAAGATGGAAAAAATCCCGCTGTAGAGCAGTGTGTGAATGAGTGCCATCTGCTAGCCATTCTGGGAATTGCATGGAAAAAAAGTCTGGTTTTGGTTCTTTTTGCACCCTAATTCCTGGGAGAAAATCTGCACCCCATTAGTGAGTTCTTGGCACAACTTTGATAACTTAAACAGGACAATTTTAAAGACAGAATAATTTGAACCAAATATAAAAGAAAAGCTGTGAAAAAATAAAAACAATAGGGAAGAGAGAGAATTTGGCCATCAGAGAAAATTCACCAACATATTCACTTGCCTAAATATCAGCAAAATGTTACAAGCCATACTAGGAAATAAGAAGAGATTGCCCAGCCAAAGGAAATAACCAAATATCCTGAAGAGATACAGAATTTAAAACAATTAATCAGTGATAATCACACAACTCTTCTAAATCAATTCAAAGAATTTAAAGAAAATATGACTAGAGAGATAAAGGATATGAAGAAGGCACTGGATGATCATACGTGTAATTTGAAAGCCAGTAAAGAAAAATAACAGACTTTATGGGAATGGAAGACATGACAAATAAGATAAAAAATACATAAGAGTAAATTTGAATAGCTCAAACACAGAGTTAGTGATTTTGAAGACAGAATATCTGAACTGGAAAATTCAGGAGAACAGAAAGAGAGGAGAAAGGAAAAATGGAACAGTGTCTCATGGAATTGAATGACAATGTGAAATGCATAAACATTTGCATTATCAGTGTCCCAGAATGAGAAGGGAAGGAAAAAAGTGCAAAAAGAATATCTGAGGAAATAATGGCCAAAAACTTCACAACCCTTATGAAAGATATAAAAATCAATACCCAAGGTGGACAATGCACCCCAAACAGAATAAATATGAATAGACCTGGAGACACTTACTAGTCAGAATGACAAATATCAGAGATAAAGAGTGGATTCTGAAGCAGACAGAGAAAATAAAGCATCACATACAAGAGAACATAAATAAGATCAAGTGCTGACCTCTTTATCAGAATCCATGGAGGTGAGAAGAAATTGTTATGATGTACTTAAGGTACTAAAAGAGAAAAACTGCCAGCCAAGTATTCTGTATCTGTTAAAACTGTCCTTAAAAATGAGGGTGAGTTCAAAGTCTTCACAAACCAATCAACCAACCAACCAATCAACCAACCAACCAACAAACAAACAAACAAAAACCTAACAGAATATGTTACAAGAAGACCAGAATTACAGGAGATACTAAAGTGATCCTGCAGCCTGAAAGGAAAACAAACAAACAAACAAACAACCCCCTCCCCCCCAAAAAAAACACAACTACATTTAGAGATCTGGAGAAGAGTGTTGAAATGAAGATTATTAGGAAGGGTAAATTAAAGGGTAAGAAGACAGATAATAGCACCTGATGACAACAGAGAGCCAAAGGACAAAATAGTTGAGGTAATGCCTTGAGAGCAATAGCATTGAATGTTAATGGATTGGACTCACATATCAAAAGACATAGACTGATAGAATGGATAAATATTTATGAGTCATCTATATATTGTCTACAAGATACCCACCTCAGATATAAGGACGCAATCAGGTTAAAAGTAAAAGGTTGGAAAAACACTTTCCATGCAAAAATAGTAACCAAAAAGGAGATGGAGTAGTGATATTAATATTGGAAAAAATAGATTTCAAATGCAAAACTTTTATAAGGAATGAAGAAGGTCATCATATAATTTTAAAAAGGGGGCAATTCACCAATAAGATGTAACTAACTAAATATATATGCACCTAACCTGAGTGCCCCAAGATAAATGAGGCACACACTGGAAAAACTGAAGGGAGAAATAGACATCACTACAGTTATAGTTGGAGACTTCAATACACCAATCTCAATATTGAATAGAACACCTGGATAGAAGATAAAGAAACAGAAAGCTTGATTAATATGATTAATGAACTAGACTGAACAGACCTCTATAAAGCATTGCACTCCAATAATCAATTGACAATAGATGTGTCTTTTCTGAATTCTCAATTCATTTTGTCAGTATGTCTGTCTTTATGTCAGTATCACACTGTATTTACCATTGTAGCTTTGTAATATTCTTTAATGTCATGATGTGTTGGTCCTCCAAATTTGTCCTTCGTTCTAGAGATGTGCTTGGCTATTTGGGGTACCTTACCTGTCCAAAATTTTTTGATTAATTGGCTTTTCTCTTTTTGCAAATAGGCTATTGAAATTTTGATTGAGATTGCATTGAATTTGTAGATCAATTTGGGTAAAATTGACATCTTAACAATACTTAATCTTTCAGTTCATGAATATGAAATGTCTTTCCATTTTCTTAGGTCTTTTTTATTTCTTTTAGCATTGCTATTTAGTTTACTGTGTAGAAGTCATTTAGATCTGTGGTTAAATTTATTCTTAATTTTTAATTTTTTTAGATACCATTTGTATTACTTAGCCAAATGGGTGCTAATGCAAAATACCAGAAATTGGTTGGCTTTTATACAAGGTATTTATTTGGGGAAGTAGCTTATAGTTACCAGGCCATGAAGTGTAAGTTAGTTCCCTCACTAAAGTCTATTGCCACGTGTTGGAGCAAAATGGCTGCTGATGTCTGTGAGGGTTCAGATTTCTTAGGTTCTTCTCTTCCTGGGGTTTGCTTCTTTCTGGGCTCAGCTCCTCTGCCATCTCCACAAGGCCGGATGTAGACTATAAGGTGAACAGCTTCTTTTACCAGGGCTTTTTCTCTTTCCTCATGACCAAGCTCCTCTGATGGCTTACTTCTTGGAGTTCCAGCTCAAATTCTAACCTCCCTTCTCTGTAGTTTGGTTTCTCTGTGAGCCCCCACCCAACAAGGGGTCAGGGAAGCAATGCCCTACTGACATGGCCCAATCAAAGCCTTAATCATTATTTAGCCAAGTAAAAGCAAAACCTCTGAATTCAATATAATCTAATATGCCCAGAGGAAAAGAACAGTTAACAAACAATCCAATATCTATTTTTGGAATTCGTAAATAATGCCAAACTGCTACACCATTGTAAAAGGAATTTTCTCTAGATTTTCTCATCAGGTTGCTTTTACTATTGTATAAAAACACTATTGAATTTGTGTACTAATTTTGTATCCTCACAATTTCCTAATTTTATATTTTAGCTTTAGTATTTTTGTTTCAGATTTTGGGTCCTTTCTATATATAAGATCATGTTTTCTGAAAATGGCAAATATTTTAGTTCTTCCTTTCTGATTAGGATGCTTTTTATTGCTTTTTCTCTCCTAACTGCTCTATCTAGAATTTCTAGAAAACTATGGAATAGCCGTAGTGACAGTGGGCATTCTTGTCCCCAATCTTAGCAGCAAATTTTTCAGTCTTTCACCATCAAAAACAATGTTAGCCATAAAACAATGTTAGAAATCATAGGATTTGTGATTTCCAAATATTTTATCCAATTGTGTAGGCTGTCTTTTCACCTTCTTCTTAAAGTCACTTGAAGTGCAAAAGTATTCAATTTTGAGAAGGTCCTATTAACTATTTTTTCTTTCATTGCTTATGCATTGGTTGTAAGGTCTAAGAAACCACCTCCTAACACAAGACCGTTAGGATGTTTCCCTACATTTTCTATGATTTTTTCATATTTGCCCTTTATTATGTTGAGAAAGTTTACTTCCATTCCTATCTATCTCTATGTTCCAATGAAGAAAGAATGCTGGATTTTGGCAAATGCTTTTTCTGCATCAACTGAAATGATCATTTGATTTTTCTCCTTCGATTTGTTAATGTGGTGTATTACATTAATAGATTTTATTTTTTTAACCACAATTGTATACCTCAGATAAAACCCACTTGATCATGGTGTATAATTCTTTTATCATGCTGTTGGATTCAATTTGATAGTATTTTGTTGAGGATATTTGCATCTATGTACATTAGAGATATTGGTCTATAATTTTCTTTTTTTGTGTGTCGTTATTTGCCTTTAGTGTTTCGGTTGATATTGGGTTTATGGGATGGGTTAGGTAGCATTCACTTCTCTTTAGTTTTTTGGAAGAGTTTGAGCAGGATTGTTATGGATTTTTCTTGGAAGGATTATTAGAATTCATTTATGAAGGCATATGATCCTAGGCATTTCTTTAGGAGGTTTTGATGAGTGATTCAATCTCTTTATCTGTGATTGGTTTGTTGAGATCTTCTATTTCTTCTATTTTCAGTGTAGAGTATTCTTATGATTCTAGGAAATTTTCCGTTGCAACTAAGTTATCTAGTTTTTTGATGTACAGTTTTCATAGTGTCCTTTTATGATCCTTTTTATTTCTCTGGGACCAATAGCAATATCCCAAGCCCACTTCTGATTTCATTGATTTGCATTTTCTTTCTTTTTTCTGTGTTGGTAAAGCAAAGGGTTTGTCAATTTTGCTTACCTTCTCAAAGAACCAACTTTTGCTTTTGTTGGTTCTCTCTATTGTTTTGTTGTTGCTCCTAATTTCATTTATTTCTGCTCTAGCTTTTATTATTATTTTCCCTCTGCTAGATTTAGAATTAATTTTGCTATTTTTCTAGTTCCTCCAGGTGTGCAGTTTGTAGCTTGGTCTTTGATTTTAGATTTTTCTTCATTTTTAATGTAGGTATTTAGGGCTGTGCATTTCCTGCTCAGTACTGCCTTTGTCAAATCCCATAAGTTTTGATATGTTTTCATTCATCTCAAGATATTTGCTGATTTCTTTTCCTGCTTCTCCCTTGATTTACTGATTCAGTGCATGTTGTTTAACCTCCATAAATTTTTAATTTTCCAGTTCTCCACCTATTGTTGATTTGTACCTTAATTCCGTTATGATGTGAAAATGCTTTCTATAATTTCATTCTTTTTCAATTTTTGAGACCTTTTTTTGTTACCCAATATTTGGTCTATCTTGGAGAATGATGCATGAACAATTGAGAAGAAAGTAGTATATCCTGCTATTTTGTGGTGCATTGTTCTGTATATTTATATGAGGTTTATTTCATTTATCACATTATTCAATTTCTCTATTTCCTTATTGATCTTTTGTATAAATGTTCTATATATTTGTATTAGTCAGCCTTAGGGTTGCTGATGCAAAAGACCAGAAATGGGTTGGTTATTATAAAGGACATTTAATTGGGGTAGAAGCTTACAGTTACTGGGCCATGAAGCATAAGTTTCTTCCCTCACGAAAGTGTGTTGCTACATGTTGGAGCAAGGCAGCTGCCGATGTTTGCCAGGGTTCAGGCTTCTTGGTTTCCTCTCTTCCTGGGGATCCATTTCTCTCCGGGCTTAGCTCCACTTTCTCCACAAGGTCAGCTGTAGACTATCAGGTGAACGGCTCACTTCTCTTCTCCTGTTGCATCCTCTCCAAAATAAGAGCTGTTCTCTCTGTCTTTTGCTTTGCCTTTTATATTTGATTCCCCCACCCACCAAGGGATGGGGCTCAACACCCTGCTGACATGGCCCAGTTAATGCCCTAATCATAACTTAATCATGCCCAGATTAGCAGACCAGTTTACAAGCATAATCCAATATATATTTTTGGAATTCATAATTACATCAAACTGCCAAATGACTCCAATATTGATGTGAGTTGTGTACTGAAGTCCCCATCTATGACTGTAGAGATGTCATTTCTCCCTTCAGTTTTGACAATGTTTGCCTCATATATTTTTGGACACCCAATTATGTGCATAAATATTTTTCATTACTATTTCTTCTTGGTGGATTAGAACTTTTATTAATATATAATGTCCTTATTTCTCTCATAAAAATTTTGCATTTAGGTTGTATTTTTTATGATATATTAATATAGCTACCCTGGCTTTTTCTTTGCTACTGTTTTCATGGAACAACTTTTTCAAGCGTCTCACTTTCAACCTATTCATTTCCTTGTGTCTAAGGTGCATTTTTTGTATACAGCATATATGCGGCTCTTTTTTTTTTTTTTTTAACCATTCTATCAGTCTGTGACTTTTGATTGGGGGAGCTTAATCCATTTTAATTCCATGTTAGTACTCTAAATGCAGTACTTATTTCTTCCTTTTAATACTTTGGCTTTTTACTAATAATCTTCATTATTAGAGATTATTAGTAAATAATCTCTCCTGTTCTTTCCTTTCAACCTGCAGGAATCTCTATAGTATTTCTTATAGAGCTGATCTTGCTAATGAACTTTTTCAGTTTCTATTTATCTGTGAATGTCTTTAACTCTGAGTCATTTTTTTTAAGGACAGTTTTGCTGGATAGAGAATTCTTGTTTGGTAGTTTTTCTCTTTCAGTACCTTAGATATTTCATACTACTGAATTCTCACCTCATTGCTTTCTGATGAGAAATCAGCACTTAGTCTTTTTGTGTATCCTTTGTATGTGATGAATTGCTTTTCTATTGCTGCTTTCAGAATTCTCTATCTTTGGCATTTGGCTATCTGAGTAGAATGTGTCTTGGACTAAGTCTGTTCAGATTTATTCTGTTTGGAGTATGTTGTGCTTCTTGGACATAGATATCTATGTCTTTTAAAAGAGTTGGGGAATTTAAACCATAATTTTCTCAAATACTCATTCTGCCCCTTTTCCCTTCTTGTCTCCTGGGACATTCATGATGCAAGTTTGTTTTGTTTGTTTTGTGCTGTCGTTTGGTTCCTTGAGAATTTGCTCATTTTTTTCCCATTCTTTTCCCTATCTGTTGTTCTGCCTGTTCTTTCAGATGCCATGTATTCCAGCTCACTGATCATTTCTTCTTTCTTCAAAACTGTTGTTGCATGCCTCTAATATATTTTTAATTCCATCCCATGCCTTTTATTCTTGTAACATCTGTCTTTTTCTTTGCATGTTTGCAAATTTTTCTTTATGCTCATCCAGTGTCTTCTTAATATCCTTAATCTCTTTCATCACCTCCTTGAATTGACTAAGGAGATTTGCTTGAATATCTTTGATTAGTTGTTTCAAATCCTGTATCTTTTCTGGAGGTTTAACTTGTTCCTTTGCCTGGGTTATATCTTCCTGTTTCTTTGTATGTTTGCTGCTCAGGCAGTTGATTTTTTTGATGTGTTTAATCAGGAGACCAATTTCTCTCTCTTGCCTCTGTTGATTGGCTTTATGCTAAAGCTCCTCTTTGACACTTGGTTCAAATTACTTTAGACCTTTAGAATAGCTTCCAATTAACTGATCAGATGTTTTTCAGCTCTCATTCATCTGATTCTTGCCTTGTAGCTAAGGCAAAATTTTTGAAAATGCAGTTTCTGTGAGATCATTTCATATCCAGGGCAAAGTTTCCTTGATCAGTCCTTTGTTGTTGTTGTTAATGTTGTTTGGATTTGCCTCTATATTTTAAACATGCATTTCTTTATCTCTAGCTTCTTTTACCTGAAGGACTAATTTTGGTAAGAGTGTGCTCACAGAGACTACCTTCCCCAGTCACTTTTTCCCAGTCAAATCAGGACCTGGGTCCCACAAAGGGGATGCATATCATTTCCAAAGTATCTTGGGGCGATCTAAAAGACTGCCAATCTTCTCTTGACAGATCTCTGAATCTGTGATTTCCTGACATGCCAAGCAGAATGCACTCTTCAGCCAGCTGTTCCCCACATTCTAATGTGGTATTGTGCCTTTAATTCTTAACTCTACACCTACCAGGGCATGGTTGAGACAAACTCTGCCTTGGCTGCAGTGGGGTAAAACTGCTACACTTGTCCCAGACCCTGTGATCTGAATTCCTTAATCAACTGCCACAGCCTGTGCTGTGCCTTGCTTCCCTCTTTCTTGGGGAAGAGCCATGCTGTAACAAGCTGTTTCCGGGTCCCCAACATCATTGCCAACACAAACCAACAGGATACATTTTCTAAATTATAAAAATGTACATAAAAGAAAACAAGTCTGGCACAGATTATAATAAAGAACAGAAAATATAAAGGCCTTAAAAATATAAAAAAAGACACAATGCATATGCAAAAGTAATTACAAGAAATATTATTAAAAAATGATTATCAAAGACACCTAATTGCAAAAGAAAAAAAAAAGAGGAATCATTATAAGTATAGACTCTAGACAACATAGAGTTCAGAGTAAAATTAAATTTTAATACAGTAATTTATATGGATATTATATATGATAGCTAAAATTTTAGGTAAATTCAGTATGTAGAGGAAATAATGCACATTTTAATTATATGAATAACCTAATTAACAGTGATTAACTGGTGAGAATTTATTAAAATTTAATCCTAAACTAGAGTTTAAACTTTAATATGTCTGAAATCATTTAAGTAAATGAACAAATATTCTACAAAGAATACTTTGATAAAAATTTAAAAGGATACAAATCACATGAAGGGAAACTATTGTCTAAAAGCATTGCTTACATCTATATAAAAGTAACCAGATATAGGAAAATGAAAAAACATACTTTCTAAAATATTCTTTGAATATTGAGAATTAAAATGGCAAGTTCAGTTTATTTTGAGGCACTTTTAATAGGAAATATTAACATCTACCTGACAAATTTATGGGGATGCCACAAAATTTGGATTCATTATCAATTCTTAGCTTTGCAAATTTTCTCTATTAAAATTCCTTAACAGATGAAGCAAAAATTTAACTGAAGAATTTATCCCTTTTTAAAGGATATAAACTTACACAGACCAAAAAAAAAGGAAATTTTTTTAGTCATACTAAAATTAAACATAACAATAGTAAATACTGAAGCTCGTTAATGCATCACAGAATGGTAGAGTTTTCAAATGGTAGGCAGGTAGGCACAAAAGAAGTATAATTTCATGCATTTTTTTTAACCACATGTGTTTATAAAACTTTAAGTCTTAAGGCATTGTAAGATGAGATTATTTCTCTGATGAACCCAGAAAACATTCATCTCACAAGTTTTAATGAAAAAGAAATTACCAAAGTTTATACTGATGAATGGAAAAATTAGAAACAGAAAATGAAGAAAGTTATATATATATATGTAACATATATATAAGATTAGTCTAGAAGACTATGAACAAAACTCTCAAAATTGGTTAGGATATTTTCATTTTCTTCAATAATCTAAAATATTTATCAAATTTCCTTCAATGTTCATGTAATTTCTCTATAACTTAACTAACTTTCTTTCCCCTAAAATCAAATATTGAAGTTCTTTTTTTCCTATTTAGCTGTATGTTTATGAATAAGATTAGGCAAAATATTTATAAAATACCAGTGAATATTTTCATAACAAAAGTTATTGTCAATTTATAATTTTGAAAGAATATAAGCATTCTCATGATCCTGGTCAAAATTTATAGTACTGCATTAAATTATTTCTATTCATCATCTGATTTAATCTTTAAGGTAAATCTATGGATTTAGAATTCTTTTCCTTGTACAGGAGAAATGAATAGAATTAAAGTTTCAGTGACTAGGAATATACAGTGAAAAAGTTGACAGATCTAAATTCTAAACCCTGGATTTTTCAGTCCAAAGCACCACTCTTTAAGACTGTGCTTTATTAGTTCTCTACAGAATAAATAACCTCTGAATGTGCTTTTCATAATAAAATTCTCCCAACATGGAATAAACATGGGGATTTCTATAAAGTTACTCTTACAAACATACATTTAACTGCTACTTTAACAAATATTTCATGGAATCCAAATACTAAATAGATTTCTAAAAACATATTCTTGGAAATGTTCCAGATCATGTGTGGTCTAATGCAGCATGACTCAACATATATTCAAACGAATTAAGAAATCTGAGTAATATTTGGGTAATCTAGGCACCTTTATAAAATGTATATATATATATAACAAATAACATTTAAGTAAACAAATGCACATATATGCATATGTATTTATATATCATTTTACAAATAAAAAAAATTAAAAAAAAAAAAGAAATGCTACTGTATTTACAGAGACACCAAGTAATTCTAAAATAGGAAAAAAAGAAGAAATGCAATTAAAAATTCAGCATCACTCTCATTTCAATTGACTGGATCCCTCTGTCCTTTGCATGGTTCTAATTAGAGCATTTTTTACTTCTTTGTTCCTAAGACTATAAATGAGTGGATGCAAGCATGGGGATCACCATAGTATAAAACACAGAGGCCACTTGATCCTTTCCCAAGGAGTAGGAATTCTTTGGTCTTAAATACATTAAAATTGTAGAGCCATAATAGATGGTGACTCCCAGGAGGTGGGAGGCACAAGTAGAGAAGGCTTTGCATTTTCAAGAAGTGGAACTAATTTTTAGGATAGTAGACGGAATGGACAGCTAAGATGCAAGGATTATGGTAAGAGATACAATTATATTTAAACTACCGAGAGTGAATTTCAAGATTTCAGTGTCACGAGTGTCAGTGCAGGAATGGGCTAAAATTGGTTTTACATCACATAAAAAAATGATAGATTACCATAGAACTGCAAAAATGCAAACTATTTTGTAAAGAACACTAATTATTAAGTACAGCCAATCATGTAGGAACCAGTTAGGAAGGCGTGGCAGAATCTGGTGGACATAACCACCTGGTAGTGAAGAGCCTTTCAGATAGCTACATAGCAGTCATAGGCCATTGAAGAGACAAGAAAATATTCAGTGATACAGAAGGACACACACAAAAAAATACATCTGGGCAAAGCAGCTTATGAATGAAATGTACTTGTTTGAAGTCAGTAAATTCTCTAAGGTTTTGGGTGTGATGACCGTTGATTAACTAAGGTCAAGGAATGACAGGTGACCCAGCAATAAATACATGGGGATGTGAAGCTGGAGATTCAGGTGAATTATCAGTATCATCACTGCATTCCCCAGCACAGTAACCAAGTATATCAGGATAAACAGCATAAAGAGGACCTGCCAGATCTCTTCAGTCTGTCAATTCCATAAGGATGAAGTCAGGCACATTTGTGTTATTCCAACTTCCCATAGTGTTCAACTGTTGTAAACTGTTGAGACATCAAACCTGGAAGCATGAACAACTTCCAAACAGTTTTTCTTTTCATGGGAATGATCGGACATTTAAAAAACACTTTTGTGATTCTAGAAATTCATAATGAAGAATATTTTGCAATATATGTTTTTTAAAAAATCTTAGTTTGGATGTCAAATAAAAATTCGGTATAAATCAACATTTATATATTGTGTAATGGAAAGTCCATTGCACAAAAAGAACAAATATGACACTGTTATAAATACTTCTCTTCATTAATACATTTACCCAAATTAAAATAGTTCACTGTAGGTTTTTCTGTTGTACACATTTTTTTTTCGGATAAGTAAAAGTCACAGAAAGTTAAGTAACTTATCAAGAGTCACAAACACTAACTATCATTGTCTCTGTGATTCTTACAAGTTTGGTTGAGTCTAGAGATCATGACTGTAACATTATATTCCTACTCATATTTAATTTCAGATAACAACAAAAAAACTTGTTATGAAATGAATAATAGTTTTAATATATTTTTTACTGTTCTTTTGTATCTAAACTTATTTAATACAACAGCTGCTCAGAAATTTAAACCTCAGGTGTATTTATTTTTTATACCAAACATTCTTATTAATTTTAAGAAGGTACATTTTTTTAGACAGATATATGATCAAAATTGCTTGATGACTCTGATTCCATCAATTCCATATTTTCATTTCTACAAATCCTGACATTACTTATGTAAGAACTACATTATAAATATATATTTTTGCAAACTCTTCTAATAATATTTCCCTTTTTCAAGATAATCCAAAACACTCTAACTTTGAGATTAATACTTACCATGAGTCAAAGTTGGTGAAAGACTTCTTACAGTATTAGTTTTCTAGAGTTTTGTCAACATCAAGTGTTTCTCACAAATAAAATATGTATCACAAACAGGAGCCTGAAAATTCTGTGGAGTAATATTTGTTTCTTTTAAGATAACTTATGTTTTAATTTTTCATGCAAGTTTTTTTTTTTTAAGTAAAATAAATCAACCTAAAAATTTTGTTGAGGACCTAGGCAAATAGAAAGTTCACCTGGAAATTATGTCTCCCAAATATAGAAAGAGCTACTGTGAACTGAAGCAGAGCAGTTTATCCTTCACCTTTCATCCTGTTCTTGCCAGGGCCTCTTTCATTTTAGGGATTGCTGATAATACAGCATTTGGTCATCTCCGGGACCAATTTCCCAGGAAGATTTCTTGGCATCCTGCCAAGTTGAAAGATTCAATGTCTGATACACCCATGTTAGGTTAGTAACAGAGAGTTGCCTTCCCCTTAGAAGCCACATAACATTAGGCAGCATTTTTCGGTATTATTTTGCAATGATCTAATTTATGACTCAGTAAAAGACTAAGTATTTCTAGAGAAATACTTAATCACTTTGTGGCTGAGAGGTCATATCGATAACCAGCATGATAGAATAGCACATTTTTCCTAATGAAAGATTTTTATAGTTAAAAGTGTGACACTTACAAAGGAGTAAGTTTTGTTCATTATGCAAATGCTATTATGCAACAAATTCAAGAAAGAAAATGAAAATCTCTCATAAATGTTATTCTTCATATATATTTTTCCAAGATTTTCCTTTGTTCATATAAAGCTTATTTATAATTCTACTTATGTTTTTATATAATTTTATCACTCTATTTTCAGAAATACCCTGATTTTATTATTAAATATTCATATACACATTTACCTTTATTATAATAGATTTTTGTGAAACCCACAATTTCATATATTTTGCATTGACTGGTACAGCATGATTTATTTCTAAGAGTGTGCAGCAGATGAGGAATGGACATTATTGAGGCATCACAAAGTAAACATGGTTGAGTTTCTCCAGTCAGGTTTGGGAGTATCAGCTAATTCACTGACATAACAGAGGTAATATTGTATTTAGCCACAACAATGATTGTGCAATTGGTTTTATTATTTTAGTGTGTTGGCTTTTAATTTGTTGAAAGAAACATGATAGGAGAATGGGAAAATCAGTGCTAAGATGAGTAAAGATTTTATAATTATATTAATGGCCAAAAGCTTACATCCTCTATGTACAACCAAGTGAAATACAGTCTTGTGAATTTTTCATTAATTAATGATAATAAAATCAATTTTCATTTAAATTTAGAAGCAATTCATACAAGAAATAACTTTTAAACTGCAGAATTTCAGGAGAGAATTTCATTGTATGGATCAAGGAATTAAAAATTATATATTAGATATTTGATAAAATTTTGAGTGTACAATTCTTTATTTCATCAAAAATTAAGTGATTCTGAGGAAATCTTACCTGGAAATTAAAAAGCATCACTAATTTATTTCACATAGGAGACCTTGCTGTTGAAGATGTTCTATATCAATGTCCCCTCAGTAGGGTCTGCTTACAACATGCAAAATCACCATGGGGGAGTTTATCATCACAGCATTGAAATCAATTCTTTAAATTCATTAAGTTTTCTTTCAAATAATATAAATAATAATCAAATGAAGAATACTTCACAAGCTGTTTATAATTAATCTTTTTTGCTAAATCTTTATTGTTGGGATTCCAACATAACATCTCTAATTGTAAAGAAAAGGCTGAATATGAGGAATATGAAGCAGAAAGTGACCATGTCTTCTTTGTCCTACATTTTAACAAACTTTGAACTTTATCTCTGACAATTATATTTAATGTCATTATTTAAAATATATCTATTACTTCTTGTATGTCTCTCAATTTTTCACATGATTTGAAACTCTATTGATAATAAATTTTATACTTTTCTGAAAAATTGGCTCTATTTTTATTTTATACCGTCCTTCATAATCCTGGAATATGCAGGTCTAATTTTTCTATTCGTCTACTTTTAACAGGTTTATTTATATACACATGTTTATAAGTATACTTTTTAATCCTCTTATTTATCTATTTTTTTTAAACAAATCAATTTTATTGATACATATAAATAAAGCATAGAACTCATTCAAAGTGTACAATCAGTGATATCTGGTATAATCACACAGTTATGCATTCATGACTTCATCATATTAGAACATTTTCATTATTTAAATAATAATAATAATAATAAATAGACAAACAAACAAGAAAATTCCTCACCTCTCAATTTCTCTTTGTTTCCACTGTTATACATAGCTGCTATTTCTGGCTATTCTTGAACAATTATTTAATTGTTTATTAAACAGTTATATTGAGATATATTCACATACAGTATGATCAATCCAAAGTGTATAATCAATGGCATTTCATATAATCAAAATGTTGTACATTCATCATATCAAAAATTTTAGGGTAATTTCATTACCCCAAAATGAAAGACTCCATACCTCTCAGAAATCCTTCCTCAGCCCTATATAACCACCAATCTAATTTCATCTTTATAAATTAGTTTCTGTTTACATTTTATATAAACAGAATCATACAATATGTATTAATCTATGTCTGGTCTCTTTCACTTAGTATAACCTTGGGTGTTTTTTGGTATGATATTAACATTTTTCAGTATTAATTTACATTTGTTTTGCTTCAAAGAAAAATAGTCTTATATATGAAATTTTACCCCTATTCATATTTCACATAATATATTTATATTTCGCATAATATATTTAGTTCATAATAGGGCAATCATACAGTATTTGTCTTTTTGTGTCTCGGTTGCTTCACTCAACATAATGTCCTCCATGTTCATCCAGCCTTTTTTACAGAAATTGAAAAGCCAAAAATCAAATTTATTTGGAAGGGTAAGGGGCCTTGGACAGCCAAAAAGTCTTTAAAAAGAAGAATGAAGTTGGATGAGTAGCACTTCATGACTTTAAAGCATATTACTTAGCTACAGTGTTAAAAAGAGCATGGTATTGGCATAAGGACAAACAGATTGAACAATGGAACAAATGGAGAACTCCAACATTGACCCTTACATCTACATTCAAGTTTTTTTGTTTGTTTGTTTGTTGTTATTTTGAGGTACCGGGCTGGGGATTGAACCTGGGACTTGTATATGGGAAACTGGTGCTTAACCCCTGAGACACATTGGCTTCCCTAAGTTGGTTTTTTCATTTGTTTTGATTTTAATTTGTTTTTGTCAGTAGGAACCAGGAAACAAACCCAGGAACTCCCATGTGGGAGGCAGAAGCTCAACAACTTGAGCCACATCTGCTCCCAGTCAAGTGATTTTTGGCAAAACTGTTAAGTCAACCCAGCAGGACGAGTGCAGTCTCTTCAACAAGTGGTGCTGGGAGAACTGGATAGCCATATTCAAAGAAAAAGAAGGAAGACCCCTATTTCACTCCTTATACAAAAATTGACTCAAAATGGATCAAGGATCTAAATATAAACACAACAAACATAAAATTCCTAGAAGAAAATGGAGGAAAACATCTTCAAGATCTTGTGGTAGATGGTAGTTTCTTAAAACTTACACCCAAAACACAAGCAACAAAAGAAAAAAATAGAAAAATAGGACATCCTCAAATTTCAACACTTTTATGTCTCAAAGGACTTTGTCAAAAGGGTGAAAATGTAGCTGACTCAATGGGAGAAAATATTTGTCAATCATATGTCTGGTAAGGGTTTAATATCCATGATATATAAGGAGGTCATACAACACAACAATAAAAGGACAAACTATCCAATGAAAAAATGGGCAAAAGACTTGAAAAGACAACTGCTCAAAGAAGAAATACAGATGGTGAAGAAACACATTAAAAACTGTTCAACATCACTAGCAATTAGGGAACTGCAAATCAAAACTGCAATGAGATATTTCACACCTATTAAACTGGCCACTATTAAAAAGTCAGAAAACTGTAAATGTTGGAGAATATGTGGAGAGATAGAAATGCTTATTCAGTGTTGGTTGGAGTGTAGAATGGTACAGCCACTGTGGAAGACTGTTTGGCAGTTCCTAAGGAAGTTGAATATAGACTTGCTACATCAACCGACAATACCATTGCTAGGTATATACCCAGAAGTACTGAAATCAGTGACACAAATAGACATCTGCACACTAATATTCATAGCAGCATTATTCACGATAGCCCAAAGTTGGAAACAACCCAGGTGTCCATCAACTGATGAATGGATAAACAAATTGTGGAGTATAGACACATTGGAATACTATACATGGATGAACCTGGAGGACGTTATCTAGTTTTTATTTTTTTCTTTATTGAAAAGTTGTGCTTTAACAGAAAAATCATTCATAAAATACAGGAGTTCCATACACCACCCCTCCAACTTGCATTGGTGTCAAATATTTGTTACAATTGATGATAGCACACTTTTATAATTATACTGTTAACTAAACCCATGTTTTCCTCAAGGTTCACTGTTTGCCTACTGTAGTTCCATGGATACTTTAAAAAAATCTTTTCTCTTCTCATATATACAACATAACATTTCTTCTTTTAATCACATTCAGATATATATTTCAGTGCTCTTAATTGTGTTCATAATATTGAGCTACCATTACCACCATCCATCACCAAAATATTTCCATCATTCCAAATGGGAAACTTTTACATTTTAAGCCTTAACTTCCCTTTCCTTATCCCCACCTGTTCCCTTGTAACCTATATTCTAAATTCTGACTCTATGAGTTTGCTTATTCTAATTGTTTTATATCAGTAAGATCATTAAATTTTTGACATTTTCTGTCTTCAAGGTCCATCCATGTTGCCACATATTTCAGTACTTCATTCCTTTTTATGACTGAATAATATTTGATTTCTTGTATGCATATACCACATTTTATTTATCCACTCATCGGTTGATGGACACTTGGGTTGCTTCCATCTCTTGATAATTTTGAATAATGCCACTATGAACATCACTGAGTAAATACCTGTTTGTGTCATTGCTTTCAATGCCTTTGGGTATAAAACCAGAAGTGGGATTGCTGAACTACATGGTAATTCTAGACTTAGTTTTCTGAGATATTACCAAAGTCTCTCACACAATAGCTGTGCCATTTTACAGCACAATAAATAAGTGTTCTGATTTCTCTACATCGTTTCCAACGATAACTTCCTTTTTTCCTTTAATAACAGCTATTCTAATGGGTGTGAAATGGTATCTCATTGTGGTCTTGATTTGCACTTCACTGATGGTTAGTGATATTGAACATATTTTCATGTGCTTTCTGCCCATTTGTATATATTCTTTGGTCAGATGTCTGTTCAACACTTTTGCCTATTTATAATTGTTTTTGTCTTTGTTAAGTTGAAGGATTTGTTTATATATTTTGGATATTAAACCATTATCAGATATGTGGTTTTCAAATATTTTCACCCATTCTGTAGGTTGTCCTATTACTCTCATGATAAAGTGCTTTGGGGCACAAAAGTTATTAATTCTGATGAGCTTCCATTTATTTTTTTTTTTAATTTGTTGCTTGTGCTTTGAGTGTAAAGTCTAATTAAGCTTTGCCTAACACAAATTCCTTAAGATGCTTCCCTACATTTTCTTCCAGAATTTTGATAGTTCTTTTATATTTAGGTCTTTGATCCAATTAGAGTTGGTTTTAGAATACGGTGTTAAGAAGGGTTTCTCCTGTAGGTTTTTTTGCCAATAGATATTCCATTCTCCCAACATCAGTTTTTGAAGAGACTAGTTTTTCTCAATTGGGTGGTCTTTGTCCCCATATTCAAAGTCAGTTGACAGTAAATGTGAGGTTTGATTCCTGAGCTCTCAATTCTATTCTGTTTGTCTATATGTTGCCCTTGGGCCAGTATCATGTAGTTTGGATTATTGTGACTTTGTAATAAGTTTTAATATTCGGAAGTGTGTGTCCTTCAAATTCATTCTTCCTTTTCAGGATTACTTTATTCAGAGTCCCTTATCCTTCCATATAAATTTGATGTTTGGCTTTTCCATTTCTACAAAGAAGTTTTTTGGAAGTTTGATTGGGATTGTGTTGAATCTATAAATTGCTTTGGGTAGGAATGACATCTTAAAATATTTACTGTTCCAATCTATCAACACAGAATACACTCCATTTGTTTAGTTCCTCATGATTTCCTTTAGCAGTGTTTTGCAGTTTTCTGTGTACAAATCTTATACATCCTTTGTTAAATTTATTCCTAGATATTTTATTCTTTAAATGCTGTTGTTTATGGAATTATTTTCTTGATTTCTACTTCTAATTGGCATTGCCTTTGTATAGAAACACTAATGATTCTTGTGTGTTGATCATGTGTCCCACCACTTTCCTGAATTCCTTTATTAGCTCTGGAAGATTGTTGTGGTTTTCGTTAAGATTGCCTGCATATAGGATAGCATCATCTGCAAACAGGGAACATTTTACTTCTTCCTTTACAATTTGGATGACTTATTGTCTTGCCTAATTGCTGTGGCAAGGACTTTCAGTATAATGTTGAACAACAGTGGTGACAAAGGGCCTCTTCATCTTGTTCCTGAACTTAGAAGGAACGCTTTCAGAATTTCAACATTAAGTAGAATGTTAGCTGTGAGCTTTGCATATATGCCTTTTATCATTTTGAGGAAGCATCTTTCTATTTCTAGTGTTCTACATGTTCTTAACATGAAAGGATGTGGGATTTTGTCAGTTGCTTTTTCTGCATCAATTGAGATGATCATGTGTTTATTTTCCTTCATTGTGTTAATTGTGCATATTACTGTATATGATTTTATTATGTTGAGCCAATGTTGTATACCAGGGATATATCAAACTTGATCCTGCCATCTAATTATTTAAATATGCTCTTGGAGTCTGTTAGTAATTTTTCTTGAGGCTTTTTACATCTATATTCATAAGAGAATTGGTCTGTAGGTTTCTTCTCTGTAGTATCTTTATCTAGGTTTGGTATGAGGGTGATTTTGACCTTGTGAAATGAATTAGAGTGTGCTCCCACTTCTTCAAAATTTTGGAATAATTTGAGCAGAATTGGAGTTATGTCTACTCGTAATATTTCAAAAAAGTCCAACATCATCTGGTTCTGGGCTTTACTTTGTAGGGCACAGAAATGATCTCTCTACTAGTAATTGGATTGTTGAGATCTATTTCTTTTGGAGGCTAAATAACAGTTGGGTTGGTAGTAATGTACCACTTTTCATTTCTGATTTTTGTTATTTGTATCCTCTCTCTTTTTCCTATGTCAGTCTAGCTAAATATCAATTTTGTTGATCCTTTCAATAAACCAATATTTGTTGTTTTCTTTTTTTTTTTTTATTCACTCTATTGTATTTGGTTTCCTATTTCACATATCTCTGCTATAATTTTTCTTATTTCATTCCTTCACCTTGCTTTGGGTTTTCTTTCCTCTTCTTTTTCTAGTTCCTTAAGTTTTGAAGTTAGGGCTCTGATCTGAAGTTTTTCTTCTATTTTAATGTATGCATTTAAAGCTGTAAAATTCTCTCTAAGCACTGCCTTCATGAAATCTCATAAGTGTTGGTATGTTGTAGTTTCATTTTCATTCACCTAAGAAATTTTCTTGTTTTGCTTCTAATTTCCTCTTTAACATTTATTGATCTGTTTTCAAACTTATTGATTCTTTCTTTGATAACCTCCAATTGGCTTTAGTCCTACTGGAAAATTTGTCATTAGCATATATTTTATTTTTCCTTCCTAGAATTTCTATTTAGTTCATTATTATTTTAGTCTGCATTTTTTTTCTGCTATGATTTTTTCATATATTTCATCACTGGAACATCCTTTACTAAGGACATTAAACATATGTTCAAAACTTTTAAAGTCTTGGCTCTAGTTCAAACTTTGGGTTGATCTTGAAATCTGTTTCTATAAACTTTTTTTCATTAATGTGGTTCACATTTTCTTGCATTTTTATGTTTGATAATATAATTTTATAATAAAATGTACTTTGTGAATGATACATTATTGGGATCCTAGATTGTGTTGTCTTCCAATAAGGGTGTTTTTCTGGCTTGCAATAAATTACTGGCAATGTCTTTTGATTTTCTTAGGCTTTTCTTTATTCTTTGTTAAGGGTGATCTATTTCTTTTTGTCCTCAGTCTTAGGACATGGCATTCATTGCAGTGTATTGTCCTTATTTCAAATGTGCTTTGTTGTTTTTGTTTTGTTTTGTTGTCTTAACTTGATGCCTGAGTTAATCAAAGGTATTCATCTTACTGACTGGGATGTAAATCCAACTTCTCCCAGCCCTTCATGAACTTTGGTATGAATGCATTGTTCTCAGCCCTTTAGTAACCTCTCTTGACCTGTTGATCTTTACCTGCACATATACAGCTCAGTGTTCAGTGGAGACCCTACAGAGAATCCCAGTATCAATATTTGGGTCATCTTCTTTTGATAACTATTTTCTCTGTTCCAACTTCTGTAATGGTGGAAACTCCAATCTCTGCTCTTCAGCTATGCAAGACTTTTATACACAGCTTCTACTTTATAATTTGCAAGTCAGCAAGCAGTACAAAAAGGTTAAATATAAGTCCAAATGCATATATTTCCATTATATCTTGAATAACTGATCTGCTATGTCTGTTTCCAAAACCTTAAAACAGTTTACATCTGCATTTTGTTCAGTGTTAGAATTAAGATACCAGGTGAATTCATGTACCACTTACACTTGAAAGGCAGAAACTAAAGTCTGTCAAAAGATTTCAAATCTTTTCTGATTAAATGCTGATATAGTTTGAAACATATCTAATTGTATTTTCCCTTATATTTGTTATCAATCTCTTTTCTATTTCGTGTATTCATTAAACATTTTTGTGTCTTATTTATCTTTCTTTTTTTGATAAATGTCATTAAATTTTATTTCCTTTTAATTTATTGTTATTCTAGTTTCATCATGTCATTTCTACCATTTCTAGGTTAAATTAATTGGTTTTATTGTAGTACACAGAAATAGCACATTACTTTTTGTGTGTGTGTGTTTTTTGTTTTTTTTTAGGTTCTAGGACCAGGGATTGAACCCAGGACTCATATGGAGGCCAGCATTCAACCACTGAGATATAACAGCTCCCCTGAGTTTGCTCCCTCTACTGTTCACTCATTGTTTGGCTCATTGTTTTTGCTCATGGTTGGCTCATTGTTTTTGCTTGTTGTCTGTTTTCTTTAGGAGGCACTGGGAAACAAAACCAGAACCTCCCATGTGGGAGTTGGGTGCTCAACTGCTTGTACCACACCACCTCCAAACATATTACTTTTTATTTTTTTAACTGTTTAATAATACAAGAATTTAATATTTTCATTATTCATCTGGTGTCCACTCTATCTTAAATACAGTGCTATGAATTTTTCATATTGACAACCATTATATAAACATCCTAGAGTTAAATAATTTAACTCATATTTGACCAAGAATAACTTAAAGTCACATTTATCATTTTATCTACTTTGATTTTCATATTGAAAGTCTTGCAGTTTTAAATATTTTGAATATAAATTTTAAAATATATTTAGTATAAAATTTGAAAATATAAAGAAATTTATGTATTAATCATAATAGAGTCTTATAAATGAACTTTGGTATGAATGCATGGTCCTCAGCCCTTTAGTAACCTCTCTTCACCTGTTGATTCTTCATGTGCACATACTAAGCTCAGTCTTCAGCAGAGGCCCTACAGAGAATCCCAGTACCAATATTTGGGTCATCTTCTTGTGATATCTATTCCTTAGGTGCAACAAAAGAAAAAATCAAATTTTATTCTGAAATTTTTAAATTATCATATATATTATTTAAAGTTAATACATTTGTGGGAGGCATTTTACTGCAGGTTTAATTACATAGTACGTGTTTTTTATTCATGATGCCACTTCATGTAATTCATTTATTTAGTAAATAATTCTTTGTGTATCTTCAATGTAACCGATAACATGTGCACAGTATAACAAACAATAAAAGATCTTTGGCCTCTTACGCCCTACACTCCAGCTAGGAAATACAGAGAAATAGACAAAAGTAAGTTATGCCATATTAGAACATGAGAAGTAACATTAAAGAAAATAAAATATAATAAAAACTAGGGGCTGAGAGATTTGGGGGTAAGGGCATGACAAAGCAATTGGATAGAGTGTGGTCAGGGCAGGCTTCAGTAAAAAGTTGGCATTTGATCAAAGACTTGAGGGGAAAATAGTTAATCATACATTTTCATGAGAGGAAAGAGTTCCAAACAGGAGAACACCAGTGCAAAGGCCACTTGTTAGGTCATGGCAGTGCAGTTTGAGAAACTTGGAGGAGGCACATTTAACAAGAATGACATTCTATTGCACGGTGTGGGCAATAATAACAACTAAATCTATGGATATGGGTGGTTATAACTGCTATAGTGGAAAATTTAAGTGGAGGACATCCATGCAGATAGAAGGGCTTCCTCTCTTAAAAAATATCTCTGAATGTTCTACTCTTACTTTGCTAAAGGTAAAGACAACAGAATATAAAGGTATATCAAGCATCAATTAAATATCTTCAGAGTTTATTGGGTGATGCCTTTTCACACATCCTTGGTATGGCATAAATTTCAGGCACTTCTCATATTCTGCATTACTTATTTCCATATGTCTATGTTATGAATACTTAATGTGCATAAATGAACTTCTAATACAGTAAGTCAGTGTTCAATCCAAACAAAAAAGAGGTAAATGATCTTTCAAATTTGAAGACTGTAAGTGATCAAATAGTTTGTGTTATGCCATTTGATGTTACTGTAATATTTTTCCAATTGCTGGTGTAATTGAATGCTAAGACTATGCAAGTTTGTTTAGTTGCATCCATAGATTACTCCTGGAAATTTTCTGTGTATGACTCTCAAGAGAGTGTTTTTCATACCTTAGTCCCTCAAACAATAAATCAAGTGATTTAGCATTGGAATGACAGTGGGATAGAATAGAGAAGACATTTGTGCCTGAGACAGGAAAGGTGTCGTTCCAAATATTTGTGGTTCATTGGTTCAACTCAGGTTATTTCTAAAGCCATCTGGTCAACTAGTTAATTTACCCCTGTATTCTATTAGCTCTTTTCAAAATAAATCACACTAAAATACAAAGTGAACAGCTAAAAGAAATTTCCTTCTCATACCTAAACACATGAGGGAACATATCAGTGCACAGAGCATTGGAATAGAACATCAGAAATCTAGAGCTTTTAGCAATTATGTAAATTATTTGCTATAATCTACTCACCAGTAGAATGAATATATTAATACTTATCTAAGAAGATTGGAATATATATTGAAGGACAAAGTATCTCAGTAAGATTTAATTTAAAAACAACTTTAAATATAGAATATCTGAATTAGGTTGGTCCAGTTGCCTTAGGTCTTCTTGGGTTTTGCTGAACAGAACTAATCAAGGTGTTTATTGAAAAGATGCACTATTAGTGAATTAAAATTGGTGTGAAACTTCATGTTTCAATCATATTTCTTGTTTACTTAGCATTATGTCTTCTTTTAATAGTTAAATAGTTGTGTATTCTATTGCTTTGGGGAGTCTCATTTCTTGACAATCTATAAGTTTTCCATACCCTCACACATTCTGACAGGAATGGTAAGAATTATTATGAAGAAAGTAATCAAGAAATTATTTTTTTCAATGTATTATGCTTGTTTATGTATTGTTGCTGAGGATTTAGTGAAATAAATAAATAAATACAATCAAAATAATAATTAAATTAGCCATATAGAATAGTAATTCAATATTACTGTGAAAATGATAAAAAAAAAAAAGAAACTTTGCACCTGGATATAAGCCTTAATATTTGAGAGTAAAAACACCAACAAAAGTGAAAGTTAAAATAAATATCTTTCCTGTATCATCTATAGATTTAAAATTGAGAATGAAAGGGTTACCTGTACCAAAATCCAAGGATTCATTTATTATCTTTTGGTTAGCACTGGTTGGAGGCTAGAATTTACTAGTTATTTACAATAGATTGTTTTAAAACTTTTTTATGTGTCCTCCTTATCAGAATTTTGAGTCACTCATGAGGTCACATAATATTTTGCAAATAATATTCTGTAAAATATTTAACTTTGCAATGTTATTCAACATCCATTTTTACTATATTGACATGGATCATATGAGTGAGATAAAAAGCTTTTTACAATAGAAATATTGAAAGAAATGAAAACCCCATTCTAACAATCCTCTGGAAAAGATCAGGTAAAGATTATTTAGGAAAACTGAAAATATCAAGAAAAAATGATTTCCTAGAATTAGTGAAAAGAATAAAGACAGAGAAACAGAAATGCTCAAATGAGGTGTCAGATAAGGCAGATTTTAGACTGAAATCTGTGTTTTCAAATAAAAATAAGACAAAACAAATTAGAATACCAAATCGACTATTATAATTAACCAAATAGTTTGAGTGACTATAACAGTATGAAATACTTATAAATTTTTAATTTAATTTTAAAAATATGTTAATGACTTGAATGGGAAAACCCAAAGCCTGCTTTCTCTAATTTAAAAAGTGCTTTTGGAAGAGTGGTGGTCATATATATTAACTAAAGGGAGGTTGAGAAAGAAGTGTTTATGCAGATGTAGTAAAAGCATAATTGAAAGGAATAAAATAGAAAATATGTTGAATATGAAGAAATCAATCTATTATTCTTGTAAGTTATTAGGACACACAAGAAAAATATCAGTCCTGATACAATTATTGCCATCAGTTCCATGATGTACCTGAGTCTGCAATGGTGAAAGATAAATGCAAGAATTGTGTCTCTTTGTGCACACAGTTGTATCCCCAGGGCACAACATAATACCTGGAACATATAGTTTATACAGAAAATATTTTTCGAGTGAATGGTGATATTGCAGAATGAGTAATAATAACAACCATTAGGACTTAAGTGCAGCTTTGTATTTACTGGACATTATATAAATGAATTGCATATAATAAGTCATTTACCCTCATAACAACTCTAAAATGTTGTTCTATTATTTCACATAATCACATTTGAAGAAAAAGAGGGACATCATCTCTAAGGAATATGATTGAGCTCCTAAATCTCTTAAAGGTGAAACCAGGGTTCAAACCCAAACTCCTGGACATAGAATAACTGGTTTTAAGCACTTTAGTAGAAAGAATGAAACAATAGACTGATCATTATACTTTGAAAACTGCATTAACAGCCCCCAGAAAATGCCATATGAATCATTGAGGGTCTTCATTTTGTCAATGGCAGAAAGAAAAACAAAACTATGCAGAAAACACAACTGTTAGAAAACTAGATTTCACTGGCTTTGACAGATCATTCAATTCGTTGATAAATGTAGAATTTGCAGTTTTGGGGCCTGAGTGAGCAATATCCAATATATTAAAAGAAGTAGTAGAATTATTATTATTATTATTATTATTACATTATCATTATTACATTAGATAGTATTAGCATTAGAAGAAGAAGAGGAGGAGGAAGAGGAGCAGGAGGAAGAGGGAAGAGTAGGAGGAGGAGGAGAGTAGAAAGAAGAAGACAATGGAGGAGGAAGAAAGGAAGACTGTAAAAGTAAATGGTTGAGACCAGTTATACATACAGTGATTAGGAGGTGCCTTACACTTCCAAAGTGAAATACCAGAACTTCTAAAAATATTGTACCGTCAAGTGTGGAGTTTTCCTGAAAGGAGATATTTTAAGTCACAGCATTGAATAACATTTAAAAGGAAATATAGAACTTCCACTACTACTTAGAATGTAGAAATCTACACAGGCCATTTTGTCAATAGGTTCAATAAAGTTGATAAAAGCCATTTATAAACACAATCATAAATTTTCTTCAGCCCACCAGAAAGAAGAGGTTGCAACATATGAGATCAAATTCCAAGGAGTGCCAAGTCCCTCAAAGAGGAGATGGGACAAATGAACTGCCTCATCTTTCACAGAAGGTGGGAGAAAAATGTGGCCATTGTAGAAGCACACAGGGGAGAATACAGATACATTTTACAGCATCTTTTAAAATATATATGAAAAATTAAAATATATATATAATTACTAAAAAAAAACAAAAAAAAAACTACAAAAAAAAAAAAATACCAAGTGTGAGCAGCAGTGCTAATAGGGAAAAATAGTGAACCCTAGATTCAAGGGTCTTGCATTCACTCTTAATATCTTCTTTGTGGGTCTATACAAATGCTCATTAGAAAGACTAGGGACAGGCTGGGAGATCTTCAGACAAGTTCACTGCAAAACACAAAATATCAAATAATGTTCTCCTCTTTTCCTACTAAATGAGGAATTTCCACATCTTTAGCAATTATAGTTTTATATGTATTTAGTCTGCCTAGTGATAAATAAAATCTGTTGATAATCATGGAATTTCTCCTGCATTCTAACATCACCCAAATAAATAACAAACCTTTGCTTCCTTATACCCTCTCCCTACTTACCCAACTGATGCCTGGGTCTTGTAATATGCTCTTTATAAAACACTCTTAGTTAGAAATGCCACATTTTCCCCTGGCATGTGTTCTTCCTCGATGTAATGAGCAGTAAAACCAAATTGTTTCACCATAAGTGGTCTTGGAATAAAGATCATGGACAATTACTAGATTATAGGATTTAGTTGAGGAGATAACAACATGTGTGGATTCATGAGAAATTGCACAATAGGGATGCAATCTACAAGTTAATGTTCAATACAATGTTAGAAATAGAGCTTCAAAAAGGTATTCACACAAAATAAGAAACAAAAAAGTCCATTAAGAGGATTATCAATAGGTTAAATAAAGTTGTGGAAAGAATCAGTTAAATTGATGAGAATAAAATAGAAATTAAAAGAAGAAAACATTAAAGAAAAATATGAAGCGTTGGGCAAAAAGTATACAAAAGCTGTGGTACAATATCAAACCCTATAATAAACATATAGTTAGATTACTGCAACAAGAATAGAAATAGAGGGCATATGAAGAATTATTTAAGGAGATATTGAAATAAATTTTTCTGAAAATAAGGAAAGGTATCAAACTTCAGGTCCGTGAATGCCAAAAAACAACAGGAAGGTAAAATACACACAGGAAATCAACCAAAAAACAAAACACATTTAGGTATTTGGTCTAACAGCAGAAAACAGAGATAAGTAGAAAATTATATAGGTAGTCAAAGGGTAATACATATCATATACAGAAGAAAAACCAAGTAAATTTTAACAGACATCATAAAATGATACAAGCCAGTACATAATGGAGAGACATCTTTCAAATACTGATAGATATAACAGTTATTGCAGGATTCAATATCCACTTAAATATTTTACAAAAAATAAAATAATAATAAAATAAGATATTTTCATGAAAAATAACACACACAGAAATAACTTACAGCCAGCAGACTTGTACAAGAAAAAATTTCCAGGCAGAAGGTGTATGGTACAGAAGGAACCTTGAGTCTACTCAGAGAAATAATAATGTTAAAATGTAAAACTGACCATAAATATATGAAATATTGGATATTTTTTAAAAAATTAGTTGCTACAAAACAATTGCCTAAAGGAAAACTACAATGATTCATTGTGAAGCCTGAGTTATGTATAAAAGTAAATTTTATCACAAATAAATCACAAATAATGGTAATGATTAATTATATGTCTACCAAACGTTAATAATACCTAGGGCAACGACTATGAAAAGACAAAATTGCAGTAAAGGAATGAAAGAATGGATAACGCTAAGGTTACTCACAAAAATTAAAAGGATAGTAATAAAATACCATAAATATCTTTTGCTATTAAATTTCATAAATTTGATGAAATGTACAATTCCTTAAAGATGCTCACACCAGAAAAACAGATAACCCAAACACCTTTATAACTATTCAAGAACTTGAAATTTTCCTTCAAAACAATCTACATGATAAAAAGGAATTCTTTTCCCAATGTGTAAATCTCACATTTCCCTCAGACTGCGAGGTGGCCAGAGTGCAATCTGAAACGTCTTCATACACGAACAAAAAGGAGAACATCTTGGAAGATAGTAGAGCAAGAACATAGAAGAAGCCTTAGTTCTGGAGCTATCTCACAGAATAGAACCACCCATAAATTATGATCAGCAAAAGTCTGCACATTGCTACATCTAAGGATGATACTTTCCCCATTGTTGAGCCACTCTGTTTCTGACCCTTTTCTTATACCAGGACAGCCAGTACCTGACTAATACAGGTTCTTGCACCATCCCAATCATATCACCTGATAAATCCTTCTTTCCTTTAAAAAGTTGTTATTTTTTTGTAAATAAGACTCTACATGTATGTTTGGAAAGAGTTCAACAGTACTGCCAAAGTCAACTGTCTTTATAGAATGCCTGTCAGCAATATGTACTCTTGCAAAACTTTGTTATTTCTGTTAGTTTTTAAAAATATGTAATACAGAAATGGATTTTTTTCAGCTCAGACAAGAGCAGTATACTTTTGTAGAAAAACAGTCATACCACAGAGTAGTGATGAAGGACATGAGATCTACAGCGACTGTCTGGATTCAAATGTGAGCTTGACCTTTAACCTGTTGACTGATCATGAAAATGCTTTGTAATTTCTCTGTGACCCACTTTCATCCTCTAAAATGCAGCCATTCAAATACATTTCTAAAGGCACTTTTCTAGGTCCTGGGGAAACAGGATTGAACCTAACTGGTAATAATCTTGTGATCATAGAGCTTTCATAGTGGAGGAAAACTGACAGGAAACAAAGGGTATAAGAAAATATATAGAATACTAGATTGGGTAACTGCTGTGGAAAACAAATGCAGCAAGGACAAGGGTGGTAAGGGAAGATCATATGAGAAAGAGAATGAGAAAAGGTCCATGCAGTTATCTGTGCACAGGGTATTTCAGGAAGAAGACGAAATGGAAGTCCAGGCAGCATCAGGACTAATGTGAATAGGGAAGCTTAAGGAGGTCAGTGAGGCTGCACCAAAGACAGCAAGACAGGCACAATCAAAAACCGTGTGTTCATAGAAGTAAGGAGAAGGGCAAGCTCATGTTGAATCTGCAGTATATTATGTTTTGATTTTAACTCTTAGTGTGATGGGAAGACATGTAGGTTTTGTGAAGCAGAGTGACATGATGCAACTTACTTTTTAACAATAAGAACCTGGGCCCATCACTGAGATAAAGTCAAGGGGGATATGGCAGAAAACAGGGAAAATCTAGAAGGCTTCAGCTAAAATTTAAAGATGCAGATGGTGGGTCTTTTAACCACAGTGTAACAGAAGAGGTGTTGAGAAATAATCACACTTCAAATATATTGTGTACATGAATTAATATGATATTCTGTTTGACCAGATGTGAGATGTGTGACACAGAGAAAATTAGAGGATTGTTCTTAAGACTTTCCTGAACAAGAAGGAGGATGGCACTCTATTAAATGTGGTTAAATTTTAGACATTTAAAGTACCAAACTAAGAGTTATCATGTGAAGGTAAACAACTTTAATTATGTACCTAAAGCCATTTGAATATTGTCTGGCATTCAGTAGGTGCTCAGTAAATATAATCCATTTTTATCAGTATGATGTAACATCAATAATTTGCAAATGAAAACTAATATATTTTGATATGATCTATTCCAGTCTCAATTTATTTGTTATTTAATGACTTCAACTTTCACAATACATATAATTTTGACATACTACCATGAACAGAAGGATTTTGTCTTAAAAAATACTTCAGATAAAATCTTATGTAATTTATGATATATACTGATATAAATAGGGTTAAAAAAGTGTTAGGCAAATAGTCCAGGATTTACATATTTTCCAAAGTTTATATTATATTTATTTAATAATATCATAAATGCTTTCTAAAATATATTATAAAAGGATAGGATATTCTGTATCCTATGGGATGACTCAAAATTTGGATTCGTTATCCATTCTTAGCTTTATAAATTTTCTCCATTTTTTTAATGAGCAAAGAATCTAACTAAAGAATTTATTTATTTTTAAACATTGTAACAAACTTACAGAATATGGGAGAAAGGAAATAAATTTTTGAATAATATTGAAATTAAAAAAAGAAAAGCTAATTACTGAAGCTGTTGACACATCACAAAAGAGGAGGGTTTTCAAATGATTAGCAGGTAGACTCAAAAGATTTCTTACTGCATGCAGATATTTGACCTCATGAAGTTTAAAACATGAGGTCTTAAAGCATTGCAAGATGAGAATTTTGTTTTGCTTATGTACCAAGAAAACATTCATCTAACAAATTTAAATGAGAAACGTTTTACTAAATATTTTAGAGATGAGTGGAACCTGAAAGCTGCAAAAGAAAAACAGAAAATGATCGTCATTTTGTGTAAACATGTAATATATATTCACACATATCTAAGATTTGCCTAGAAGAATTAAGAAAACTATCAAAAGTGGTTAGGACATTTCTATTTTCTTTACTATTAAAAATATTTTGCATATTTTCTTTAATGTTCTCACATACTTTTTTTCTTTTTTATTGATGTTTATCATTCATACATTAACATACATGAACAATAAAGGTATAGTAAATTTGTGAACTAACAAAACAAACATACATATCATCATACATGTGTCCCATATATCATCCCACCAATAAAACTTTGCATTGTTGTGAAACAAGTGTTTCAAACTATGAAAGAACATTATCAAAATATTACTACTACCTATATTTGGTGTATTTTACCCCGAACCTACCCAGTTATTAACAACCTGTATTAATATTATCTACTTTTTATAATTCATGAGAAAAGTTCTCATACTTTTTCTATAACTTAACTCTACGACATTAATTTACTTTGCTCTAAGACCAAATATTGAAATTTTATTTTTCCTTTTTTGCTGCTTATGAATAAGATAAAGTAAAATTATTTATAAAACACCAGCAAATATTTTCACAACAAAAGGCATTGTATAGTCAAAATTTTGCAATAATGTAAGTATTCTGATGATAGTGGCCAAAATTTATTAGTACTGTGTTAATTTTATCATTCAGCATCTAGTTTAATCCTTATAAGAACTCTACAGATTTAGAAATATTCATAGCAAAATTATAAAATAATTAATTTATAAATATTTATATGTATATACTTAAACCACACTTTTAGCACATATTTTATGGCTTAGAATTATTATGTATATTTCTAAAAATATACTATGTATATTCTTGAAAATACCCCTGAGCATTTGTAATCAAATAGATGATGGCTCAACAGCAATGCAAATTAAAGGATGCTAATATATGTAGAGAGAGTTAGAATCATTTAAATTTCCATATATATGGCTCTTCTACTCCTTTTATTTGAACCTGTAATTAGTATTATAATCATTAAATACATGTACAAGAGACTTAAATCTTCTGTTTGTTCATATGCTCTTGAGACCTGAATCTCAGCAGAGTTGCAACACTCACTTTGCTGTTCATGGAACTCACCTAGGAAACTAATAAAATGATGATGATGGACAGCACTCAGCCCAAAAACAGAGTATCTACAATTGCAAGCAAGACAGTTCCATCCATATGCCCCATTGTATCTAAGACCACTCTCAATCAGAAACAGAGTGGGAATCACCATCCTAAAATCTTCAAGGTTGAGGAATGAACAAACATAAGGGGAAATGCAACTATGGACTAAAGTAGACTTATTATTATTCTAGCAATGGAAGAACTAGTATCATCAATATAAAGGCAGGGGCCACCAGAGGTTCCAAAGGGAGAAAGAAGGAAGAATAGTTATAACATGAGGGCATTTTTGGGGAGACATTGGAAATGTTCAGAATTACATTGCAATGACAAATACAGGCCATTATACACTTTGTCAAAAGCTATAAAAATGCATGGTGCAAACTGTAAACTATAATGTAAACTATTGGCTGTGGTCAGTAGCAATGCTTCAATATGTCTTCATCAATTGTAACACATATACCACACTAAAGAAAGATGTTGTTAATGGGGAAAAGTGGGAGAGGGGGAGAGAGGGGGGTCTATGGGAAGCCCCCTATATTTTTTATTTCTCATTTATGTAATCTAAAGCTTATTTAAACATATATTTTTTTTAAATACACAAATAAGACAGAAAGAAAAGATAAGATTAAATATTCAGCATCATTGTCATTTCAATTGCCTGGAGCTCCCTCTCTTCTGCATGATTCTAATGAGAGCATTTTTCACTTCTTTTTTCCTAAGACTATAAATAAGTGGATTCAGCCTGGGCATCACCATAGTGTAAAACACAGTCCACTTGATCTCTTCCCAAGGAGTAGGGCTTCTTTGTTTTTTCTTTTGTTTGTTTGTTTTTTAGTATTTATGCTTTTAATTGTGATTACCAGGCTATATGCTTTTTAAAATATGTATTTTTTTTTTAAAAGATACCTTGATTACATAAATGTTACACAAAAATATATAGGGATTCCATATGCCCCACTCCACACACTTCCCACAACCTCCCACATCATGGTGCCATAGACTGTGACTCCCAAGATGTGAGAGGTGAAAGCAGAGAAGGCTTTGCACTTTCCTAAAGTGGAATTAATTTTGAGGATACTAGACAGAATAGACACATAGGACACAGATATTGTGATAAAAGACAACGTTAAGTTGGAGCCAGCAAGAATGAATATCATGATTTCAGTGTCACAAGTGTCAGTGCAGGACAGGGCTAAAATTGGGGTTTTGTCACAGAAAAAGTGATAGATTACATTGGATTTACAGAAATGCAAATTGCTTATGCAAAGAACATCAGCCACGGAGTCAGTAAAGCCAATCACAAAGGATATAGTCATAAGCGTGTGGCAGAGTCTTGTGGATAGTAGATAGTGAAGGGGATTGTAGATAGCTACATAGCAGTCATAGGCCATTGAAGAGAGAAGGAAAAGTTCAGTGACAGCCAAGAAGACAAAAAAATACATCTGTGTGAAGCAGCCCATGAATGAAATATACTTGGCTGAAGTCAGTAAGGTCTCTAAGGTTTTAGGTGTGATGACTGTTGAATAACTGAGATCAAGGAATGACAGGTGGCTAAAGAAAAAGTACATGGATTTCTTCAGAGTCTGTCAATCCCATAAGGATGAAGTCAGGCACATCTGTGTTATTCCTATTTCACATAGCATTTAATTATAAACTGTTGAGAAATCAAAGGAGTTACTTTGTGTGAATGACTTCAGAACTGTTTTTGTTTATATGAATGATCTGGCATTTTGAAAAATTGACTTAGTGTTCTAGAGAGTCATAATAAAAAGTAGTTTGCAAAATATGACTGAAAAAAAATCTTTGTTTGACTGCCAAATAAATATTATATATGAATCATCATTTGGATATGGTGTAATAGAAAATCATATATAGCATAATTAGAATGAACTTGACACTATTTCAAATGCCTCCCTTTATTAATACATTTATCCAGATGAAAATATTATACCATAACGATTCCTATTGTACAACATTTATAGATGAGGAAAAAGGCACAGAAAGCCCAGTAACTTATACAGAGTCACACCAAGTGTTGGACCTGTGATTCTACAGAGGTTGGGTGAGTCCAGAAATCATTCACATAACACTGTATTCCCACATATAAATGATTTTTTAAAAACTGCTAGATATGTAATAAGATAGCAGGTTTTAATGCTTTATTAACAATGCCTTTGTATCCAATATTATCTAATAAAAATTCCAAATCATAAATTAAAAGTTTAGACCATTTTACTGGTGTGTGCTAATATTATAGAGCACTCATTACTATTAATTTTAGAAAATGTGTTTTTAAGTGAATTATATGAGTCAAATGTATTCCAAAATTATATTTTCATTATAAGTAATTTGTTTGATGACTTTGCTTCCATCATTTCTATATTTGCATTTCTACAATATTGGCATTATTAGGTAAGTCAGAAATGATAAATATAGGTATACATATATTTACACATATTCATGTTCTTATAAACATCTCCCCATTTTTTACATAAAACACTCTACCTTTGAGAACAGTACCTTTTCTACCACAATTATCTGTATAGAAATTAATAAAAATAAAATTTTTCTCACAAATAAAATATGGAAACTATTTAAGGAGCCTGAAATTCCTGTGAAATATTTCTTTCCTTTGAGTTAAGTTACGTTTAGTTTTCCATGCATGCATTTTTAATTCTGGGAAATGAAATAAATCAACATAAAATTCTATTCAGTTCCTAGCACAGTGGAAATTTCCCCTGTAAATTATGTCTTATAAGTGTACCAGGGAACTACTGTGAACACACGCAGAGACGGAGAATCCCTTGCCTTTCATCCTGACAATTTCATGGCACATCTTAGATTGAGGCTTGCTAATCATGTATAACATCACTGGAACCAATTTCCAAGGAAGATTGCTTGACATATTCCAAGGACTAATGTGTCCATGTTAAGTTTGTGCCATGGAGTCCCTTATATCTTAGAAGCCATATAATGTTGACCATTATTTCTTGGTGTTCTTTTGTGATGCTCTATTTCATGAATAGGTAAAAGAGAAGATATTTTTACAGAAATAACTAATCTATAGCTGCAGGCCAGAAAATTAACCACCACTGATAGAATAGCATGTTTTTTTACAATGAAATATTTTTAAGATAGTGACAGTATCTTAAGGATAAACATTGTGCATTACACAAAAATAAGAATACAACAAAATTCAAAGTAGAAGATGAAAATCATTCACAACTGTGGATCTTCAGATGTCTTTTATTCTGAATATTTTCCTTTGTGCATATAAGGCTTATTTACATGTATAATTTATGTGTTCACATAATTTTATCACACTATTTTCAGTAACATCATGAACTTATTATTAAATCTTTATAATACAACTTGGCCTATATTACGTTAAACCTAAGAAAATCCAAACTTTCATGTATTTTGCATTGGCTGGTACAGCACAATTATCTTGTTTCCAGGAGTGTGCACCAGCTGATGGAAACAATTTTGAGGCATCACAAGGAAAACAGCAGAATTTCTCCAGTCAATTTTGGCAGTGTCACTTAATTCACTGGCACAGCAGATATATTGTTGTATTCTGACATAAAAAAGTTTCTGCCACCTGTTTTATTATTTTCATGTATTATATTAATAAGAAACATGATAGAAGAACATAAAAATCAGTGCTGAGAAGACTAAGTATTTTATAATTCATTTAATGAGCAAGAGCTCACTATATATTTAAACAGGTGAAATGCTTTCTTGTGACTGTTGCATTAACACTAATGAATAGTTTACCTGCATATTTAGAAGACACTCATCTTATGAGAGAAACTATTTACAGTTTAGATTATCAGGAGAAATTTTAATGGCATGGATCAAGGAATTACAAAATCATATATATTTCATGAACTTTTGAAAGCACAATTATTCTTTTCATCAAAAATTCACTGAAACTCAAAAAAGCTTATTTAAAGATTGAAAAGCAACCATCAATTTATGTCATAATTGGTGACCTCAGGATTTAAACCAAATGAAAGGCTAATGGAGATTTTCTAAGTCAATGCCACCTCAATAGGCTCTGTTTACTTCTTGCAAAGATAATAAGAGTGAGTATATATTTGCAACATTGAAATCAATTTTCTCACTCATTAAATGTATTTTTAAATAATATAAGTAGAGGTACAAGATGGCATCGATCTAGGTGGTACTCACGAACTAGATCTCCGGGGATGGAGATGTCCTGCCCGAGGGTCTGTGCTGTGGGCACACAGAGTGAGAAGCTTGGGTCATCTAGCAGCAGGCAGATCGATGGTGTGGAGTGATCGGTGGAGATTCATGAGTTCTGAGCCTGCCTGTGGTGGTCAACACAGATGGCTGAGCCCCACCCACACAGAAAACGCCTGGCTGGAGCCGCAGATCCTACATCCGTGACTCCCGCTGCCTGCCGGTGTGAGGGAGCATACTCTGAGGGAGGGAGGGTTCTGACAGAAGGTGGAGAGGGGTTTAGCTTCTGTGGATTTGGCTGCTTGGACCCCCACATAGTTTTGGGGAGCAGATAAGCCAGCTCGAAACAGTACCAGGCTGAGGGGAGAGGTGAAACTGCTGAACAAACTTGAATTTTCCAGCAGCCCACTGATACTGAGGCCTGGCCCCAGAGGGGGTGGAGTCAGCCAATTTTATCGCCCTGCGCTCCTGGGGAGGTCAGGAAGTGAGTAGGGCTTGATTAGTTTCCACGACCCTATTTAGGGTCCCCTTGGTGAAGAGGGTGATATAGCAGAGGACTCCTTTTGGGTCCCTTATACATCCCCACCCACCCCCCAAAACAAGACAGTCACTTTAAAAAATGAACCCCTGTTCTTAATTTAGTATAATACCAAAAATCTGCCTCAAAACCTACAGATAGAAGCCTGAAGGGAAATTGATAAATGCAAGCAGTCTGAGAGCATCCACAAGTACACTAGAAGGAACACTTCCTCCTTAGCTTTGTTTGACTGCTTGATGGTGTGATTGTTTGGCTTTTTTCTGTTTATTTGTTATCTCTTGCTTTTCTTTCTTCTTTCCTCCCCATTCTTTTTTCTTTCATTTCTTAAAATTAGGTGCTGCTAGCTTGTCTGTTCTTTGCTATGCTTCTTCTTCAGTGATTTCCCATTCTCTGTCTATACTGATATTGCATCACAAGCTGTCTCTTATCCTTCCCTCATCTCTCTGCCTTCTGCTTTCTGTTGTGGTTCTTAGACACCACGCTTTTTCATTAGCCCACAACTTAAGGGTGTCAATCTCTATTCTATCTATTTTGTTTTCTTCTTTTTTAAAATAATATTAGCCTCTTTTTTTCAGCCCTTTCTTTACTCTTTCTCTCCATCCTCATCATTCTAGCCTTCTAAATTGTTGTATATATATATTCCTATATTTGGTTTCTCAGCCCATTGTAGGTATTCCACTTTTTTTCCTATTACTCTACACTGAATACACAAGTTAAATATTCATTTCACTAAGTCCTGTTTGGCCCCTCTAGTAACTTTCATTACTATTACTATTATCCTTCTTCCTTTCTCACACCTTTCAATTCCTCTGGCACTAATCTTTTCCCGTCAAGGTAATATAGAAAGAAGCAAGGAAACAAAATAAGAAGAAAAAGTGTCAAAGAGATATCTTAACACACACACAGAACCACTATCTAAATAAAACTATAGAGGAGAGAGAAACTAATCAACTGAATAAACCCAGCAAGATAAAATGATGACTAGAGGGCAACAAAAAATTAGAAACCACACTGAGAAACAAGAAGACATGGACCACTCAAATGAACAAACTGAAAACCGGGAATATATGCAGAACACCGAACAACTAATCAAAGATTCCCAAACAAATATCATGAACCATCTTAATGAAGTGAAGGAAGAGATTAAGGATATAAAGAAGACACTGAGAGAACATACTGAAGAAATTGTAAACATACACAAAAAGATAACGGATATGAATGTGATCAATTGGCACAACCCAAGAAGTAAAAAAGAAGCTGGAGTCACATAACAGCAGATTTGAACTGGCAGAAGAAAGAATTAGTGATGTGGAAGACAATACAGCTGAAATCAAACACATAGTTGAAAAGATAGTCGAAAAAATTCAGCAGGGACTCAGGGATTTAACTGACAGCACAAAACGCACAAACATATGCATCATGGGCATCCCAGAGGGAGAAGAGAAGGGAAAGAGAACAGAAAGAGTGTTGAAAGAAATAATGGCTGAAAACTTCCCAACCCTATTGAGGTTTCACCATTAGTGAAACCTGGATGTGCAGATCCAGTAAGCAAAGCGCACCCCAAACAATATAAATCCCAAGAGGCTAACTCCAAGACATATACTTGTCAAAATGTCCAATGCTCAAGACAAAGAGAAAATACTCAAGGCAGCAAGAGAAAAGAGAACCATCACATACAAGGGAAGCACAATAAGATTAAGTGCTGATTTCTCCTCTGAAACCATGGAGGAAAGAAGATAGGGGTATGAAATAGTCAAAGTAGTAAAAGAAAAAGACTTCCAACCACAAACTCTCTATCCAGCAAAACTAGCATTGAAAAATGATGGAGAGTTCAAAATATTCACAGATAGAAATTAAGAGAGAATGTCAATAAGAAACTGGCACTTCAAGAAATACTAAAGAATTTCTACAAGTTGAAAGGAAAACTCAAGGGATAGAGAGTTGGAGGAGAGTTTAAAAACATCTAAAAAGACAAAAACAGAAACAAAACAACATATGACATACATTAATCCAGAGAAAATATGGCTGAAGTAAGAAATTTGTCGCGAGTAACAGCACTGAATGTTAATGGATTAAATTCACCATTCAAAAGACACAGATTGGCAGAATGGATAAAGAAGCATGATCCATCTATATGCTGTCAACAAGAAGCCCACCTCGACCCAGGGATTCAAGGAGGCTGAAAGTAAATGGCTGGAAAACAATTTTACAAGCTAACAATAGCCAAAAAAGGGCAAGAGTAGCTATTCTAATATCAGACAAAATAGACTTTAAATGCAAAACTAGTGAAAGAGGAAAGAGATAAAGATGGGCACTATATATTAGTAAAAGGGGTAATCTTTCAAGAAGAGAGAACAATCATAAACATTTATGCACCTAATCGGGGTGCCTCAAAATATGTGAGGCAAACTCTGGAAAAGCTAAGTGGAGAAATAAATGCCTCTACAATTATAACAGGGGACTTTAATACACCATCATCACCATTAGACAGAATATCTTGACAGAGAATCAATAAAGAAACAGAGACTCTCAACAATACATTGGAGGACCTGGACTTAATAGACATATACAGAACACTACAACCAAATACAGCAGGATTTACATTCTTCTCGAGTGCACATGGATCTTACTCCAAGATAGACCACATGGTAGGCCACAGAACAACTCTCAATGAATTCAGAAAGATTGAGATTATGCAAAGTAATTTCTCTGATCACAATGGAATGAAATTGGAAATCACTAAAGGCCAGAGAAACAGGTTAGGCACAAGGATATGGAAGTTAAACAACACACTCTTAGACAAACAGTTGGTCAAGGAGGAAATCTCAAAAGAAATCAGTAACTACCTGGAAACTAAAGAAAACGACAACACAACATATCAAAACCTATGGGATGCAGCCAAAGCAGTCCTGAGAGGGAAGTTCATAGTCATAAATATATATATTAAAAAAGAAGAAAGAGCTAAAATTGAAGACCTAACTGTACACTTGGAGGAATTAGAAAAACAACAACAAACTAAACCTAAAGGAAGTAGAAAGAAGGAAATTACAAAGATCAGAGCAGAATTAAATGAAATAGATAATAAGAAAGCACTAGAAAAAATAAACAAAACCAAAAGCTGCTTCTTCGAGAATATCAATAAAATTGACAAACCCTTAGGCAGACTAACAAAGGAAAAGAGAGAACAGATTCAAATACACAAAATAAGGAATGACCAAGGAAATATTACTACTGACCCCACAGAAATAAAGAGTATCATAAGAGGATACTTTGAAAAATTATATGCCAACAAGAATGATAATTTAGCAGAAATGGACAAGTTTCTAGAAATGCACAAAAGCCTACATTGATGAAAGAAGAAATTGATGAACTCAACAGTCTAATTACAGGTAAAGAGATAGACTTAGTTATCAAACACCTCACAAATAAGAAGAGCCCAGGACCAGATGACTTCACAGCTGAATTTTACCAAACATTCCGGAAAGAGCTAACACCAATTCTACTTAAGCTCTTTCAAAAAATAGAAGTAGAAGGAATATTGTCTAACTCATTCTATAATGCCAACATTACCCTCATACCAAAACCAAACAAAGATACCACTAGAAAGGAAAATTACAGATCAATTTCTCTAATGAACTGAGGTGCTAAAATCCTCAACAAAATACTTGCTAATCACGTTCAACAACATATCAAAAGGATTATACACCATGACCAGGTGGGTTTCATCCTGGGTATGCAAGGATGGTTCAATACAAGAAAATCAATCAATGTAATACAACACATAAACAAACTGAAAGAAAAAAATCACATGATCATCTCTATAGATGCAGAAAAAACATTCGACAAAATACGGCACTCTTTCCTGATAAAAACACTGCAAAAGATAGCTATAGAAGGAATCTTTCTGATTATGATAAAGGGTATATATAAAAAACCCTAAGCTAATATCATCTTCAATGGTGAAATCCTAGAAGCCTTCCCTCTGAGATCGGGAACAAGACAGGGATGCCCACTATCACCACTCCAATTTACCATTGTCTTAGAAGTACTTGCTCAAGCACTGAGGCAAGAAAAGGATATAAAAGGCATCCAGATTGGAAAAGAAGAAGTTAAAATTTCATTATTTGCAGATGACATGAACCTATACATAGAAAGCCCAGAGAAATCTACAACAAGGCTTCTAGAACTTATAAAGGAGTTCAGTAATGTTGCAGGCTATAAGATCAATGCTCAAAAATCAGTAGCATTTCTGTACACCAATAACAAGCAATTGGAGGAGGAAATCAAGAAAAAAATACCGTTTACAATAGTAACTAAAAGAATCAAATATCTAGGAATAAATTTAACTAAAGATGTAAAGGGCTTATACAGAGAAAACTACACAACACTATTAAAGGAAATCAAAGAAAACTAAAATAAATAGAAAAATGTTCCCTGTTCATGGATAGGAAGAGTAAACATCATCAAGATGTCTATCCTACCCAAACTAATCTACAGATTTAATGCAATCCCAATAAAAATGAACACTATATTTTTTAAGGAACTGGAAAAACTAACCACAAAATATATTTGGAAATGTAAGATGCCCTGAATTGCCAAAGACATATTGAAAAAGAAAAATGAAGTTGGAGGTATCACATTACCGGACTTTAAAACATATTCCAAAGCTACAGTGATCAAAACTTCATGGTATTGGCAAAAGGATAGACCTGCTGACCAATGGAATTGAATTTAGAGTTCTGATATAGATCCACACATATACAATCATCTGCTATTCGGCAAGGCTACCAAGCCCACTCAGTTGGGAGAAAATGGCCTCTTTAACAAGTGGTGCTTGGAGAGCTGGATATCCTTTTCCAAAAGAATGGGAGAAGAATACCATCTCACACCTTATACAAAATTCAACTCAAGAGGTATCAAAGATCTAAATATAAGAGCCAAAACCATAAAGACCTTGGAAGATAATGTAGGAAAGCATCTACAGGACATTTTAGTAGGAAATGGTTTCATGAACTTCACAGCCAAAGCACAAGCAGCAAATGAAAAAATAGATAAATGGGATCTCCTCAAAATTAAAAACTTCTGCACCTCAAAGGAAGTTATTAAGAAAATAAAAATGCAGCCTACCCAATGGGAGAAAATATTTGGTAACCATATATCTGATAAGAGCCTAATATCCTGCATATATAAAGAAATCCTACACCTTGAAAATAAAAAGACAAACAATCCATTTTAAAAATGGGCATGTGACCTGAAAAGACACTTCTCCAAGGAAGAAATACAAATGGCTAAAAAGCACATGAAAAAATACTCAACATTGCTTGCTATCAGGGAAATGCAAATCAAAACTACAATGAGATACCATCTTACACCCATTAGAATGGCAGCTATTAAAAAAAGAGCAGACTCTAAGTGTTGGAGAGAATGTGGAGGAATAGGAACCCTCATCCACTGCTGGTGGGATTGTGGAATGGTCCAGCCACTGTGGAGGACAGTTTGGCGGTTCCTCAGAAAACTAACAATAGATCATCCGTATGATTCAGCGATTCCACTGCTGGGTATATACCCAGAAGAACTGAAAGCAAAGACACGAACAGATATATGCACACCAATGTTCATAGAGGCATTGTTCACCATAGCCAAAAGTTGGAATCAGCCCCGGTGCCCATCAACACATGAATGGATAAGCAAAATGTGGTACATAAATACAATGGAATATTTCTCCGGTGTAAGAAGGAATAAAGTGCTAACACACACAATAATGTGGATGAATCTTGGAGACCTTATGTTCAGTGAAGCAAGCCAGGCATTGAAGGATGAACAGTATATCACCTCACTGATTTGAACTGAGGAAAGAGAGCATTCTCTGAGAACCATTGTCTGAAAGATAGGTTAACAAGGGAGAGAAAGACAAGAGTAGGCTGTGAGCCATCACCCATATAGACGTAATCTATGGTAAAGGGATAGAGTATAGTTGCATATTGAAGGATAGGACAGATGGGTAGTGATATTACTGGGTTTGGTGGTGCAGGATTGACAGGTGGGTAGATTAGGAAGGGCAGGTTGGAATACCCAGGACATGTAACTATGAATCTTGTCATTCCAAGCGTCAAGACTGCAGAGTGTCATATGCCACAAGGGGATGGGGTAGAAGGAACAGTTAAGAGCAAATGGGGTATTTAGTGGTCATGGGAAATGTTTTTCATTACCTTACAGTAATGGACACAGGACATGGTAAATATCATCAAAAATTATTAAACCGTACAGTCTAAATTATAAACTGTACAGTAAACCATCAACAATGTTTAGTTGCTATACTTTACTATCTGTACTACAGTTATAACAATGCTAACATCCATTTAAAAAAAAAAAGGTTTTAATATGGGGTGGGGAAGGGGGAGGGAGGTTGGGTATGTGGGAGTCTTTAGTATTCCGTGTGACTCTGCTGTGACCTAAAACTTCTTTGAATATTAAATGAAAATTTGGGAGACACTGGGGAATGAGAGAGGAAAGGTGTCATGGTAACCTGGACATCCGATAATGCAGTGATAAAAGGAAAAAAAGGATAATTTTATTTAAAGAAGGATTTTTTTGTTTTTTTTTTCCCATTTTTTTGAATGTCCCAAATCACTAATTATATTTTATTTTCAGTTTAGTTTCTTTTTTTTTTTCTTCTGAGCTTCCTTGTACTTATCTCTTGCATTTAAGCTTATCATTATTATTTCTTTTTCCTATTAATTGTATTTCATTGTTATATGGGCTTCATGTTCAGGGAAGGTTTGGATCACAGAAGGGTTACAATGGGGGCTGCAGAAGTTCATTGGTGGGCGGTGTTTGGGATGGGGGATTCATGGGAGTAAGTTCATCTGAATATATATGAAAGATATATAAAATTGTTCAAATGATCAAGGGATGGGGCATGGTCACAGACGGTAGACAATCACTCAATAAATGAGGAAATCTGAATTCCCATCCTGGAGAACTTTGCCACATTCTCCTAGGGATCAACAGCAGTCCCCTGAATGCACAGGCAGTGTCTGGCAAAAGAGGATGGCCTACTGATGAGTTCTTGTTATTGAGGACAAGCCTTATGAGTTTTTGCTCTTGTAATTGAAACTTAGCCTACTGTTATGGGGTGCCTAAGGGTTGCCACCTGAGAGCCTCCTTGTTGCACAAATGTGGCCTCTCTCTAAGCCAAACTCACCATATGAATGCATTACCTTCCCCCCAACGTGGGACATGACTCCTGGGGATGAGCCTCCCTAGCAACGAAGGATTAATACCAAGTGTCAACTGGCAACACGATTGGAAAAAGACCTTGAATAAAGGGGGAAAGAGTAAAGAGAAATGAGTTCATGTGGCTAAGAGACTTCAAAGAGAGTTGGGAGGTCATCCCAGAGGTAATGCTTACGCACTCCTCAGTAGGATCTCAAAGAACACCAAACTGGATATCACCCCACACAGAGGGGCTCCTGTGGGCTCTGGAGACACCCAGGTCCTATATAAGTGAGGATAGCCCCAGAGATTGATGCCTTATTATTGGGCTCCTCTTTGGAATCTGTGCTCCTGAGAGTGACAGAGTCAGACTCAAATAAGTCCTCCTTGCACATGCTTCATCAGTCCCTTCTATTCAACCCTATATGTGATGCTGGAGTTTTTAGGTGTACTTCCAGAGACTGGAGCCTCTGGCCTACCTATGTGCCAGCTGTGCCTACAATCTCCGTGCAGCTGCAACTCCTACCCTACAGCTCAATGGACTCATCCAAGTCACCTGTTGAGGAGATGACTATGGGCAATGGCCATCCCAGGGAATGGAGAGGGCCTGCAGCTGCAGGCCATCCACTGTATCCATGGGATGTAAACCCTCTCTCACTTGGAGGTGGAGTGGACATCACCATCCTAAACTCCCCAGGATTGGGGGAGGAGCTATGGACTGGAATGGACTTGGTGGTGTTCTGTCGTATATTGTCATTCAAGCAATGGAAGAAATTGTAACAGTGAGGTGGAGACGGTGGCCACTGGACATGTTTGGGGCAGGGAGGCTAAGGGCAGTTGAAATACAGGGGGTTTTTCTGGACTTGGGGGTTGTCATGAGTGGCGTTGCGGCGATAGATGTAGGCCATTTTGCATCAGCATATACCACGCAGAACTGTGTGGGAGAGAGGGTGGTCTATGATGTGAAATGTGGTCTGTGCTTGGTGGCAAGGCCCCAGGATGTGTATATCCATTGCGGGTGATGTGCCACACTGATGAAGGATGTTGATGTGGTGAACCACGGTATATGTAAGAATGGGAATAATAATAATATTTTTATCCTAGCCATCCCCAAACCTTCAAGGACATTTGACTCCCCTGGAAGTTTTACATATTTGGAAAAAAATAATTGCATTACCCAGGGCAGTGCTTCTTCACCAGGAGATTCTTACCCTTCGCCAGGCGACATTTGGCAATGTCTGGAGACACATTT
>JAQZBX010009316.1:0-30102 GCA_029593785.1 Cabassous unicinctus
CTGTGTGTTCTTCGTGTCTGCTTGTTTTCTCTTTAGGGGGCAGAGGGAACCAATCCCGGGACCTTCCAGAGTGGAGAGAGGCTACTCAATCTCTTATACCACCTCAGCTCCCTGATTTGCTGCGTCTCTTATTGTCTCTCTTCTGTGTCTCCTTTTGTTGCATCATCTTGCTGCGCCAACTCTCCGCATGGGCCAGCACTCCATGCAGGTGAGCACTCCTGCATGGGCCAGCACTCCTGCACGGGCCAGCTCACCGCGCGGGCCAGCTTGCTTTTCACCAGGAGGCCCGGGGAATGGAATCCTGGACCTCCTATATGGTAGATGGGAGCCCAATCACTTGAGCCACATCCTCTTCCCCCCTCTAATAACTCTTAAAGATGCGTGGGTAGTGTTCTCCTGTTTTACAAATGAGGAAACTGGGATCCTGGTAATTGTTTTCATGGAAGATTCAAACCTGGTCTTTCTGCTCCAAAGCCAGAATGTTTCCTATTGTGCCATTTAAAAAATAAAAACCCATGAGTCAGAGCACAGTAGATGAGATATTCCATGGAAATCTTCAACCCCTGGTGAACTGTTCAAGGATGCATGACCTTTCAAGTCTCCTGTGGTAAGAAGAGGTATTCTATTCAAAATGCATTGTTACTGTGGTCACAGGTTCACCTAGATTGGCTTGAAGAAGATCAAATAAATAATTTTTATTCTTGGCACTGGCCTGTCACAGTAGTCAGGGCTAAATGTTCCAGGGTCTTCCAAGTGAAAATGTGCAAAAACAGTCACTTTTGTTAGTCTAATCAAACACTTGTCAGAGCGAACCCTCAGCCCTTAGATTGGGAAGGCATTTAAACAAGCCTCACACATAAGCACAAAGGATACCTTGCTCTTTTCTGGAAAGTTTCCTTTTTCTTGTGGGAATAATTAAATCCCACGAGAAAACAGCATTCAAGCTTGCTTGAGACCCTGTGCCAGTTCTCAGAAGCATTTCAAGGCTCCTGGCTCCTTTTCTTGTTTCCTGCTGTGATGAATGGATGGATGTGGACTTACTGGGCCTCTTTCTCTGTTGGTTTCTTTGTATGTTTATATAGAAACAGAACTATCTGAGTCAGAATAAAGAACTGGTGGTCATTGTGTTATATTCTCCCCTCTCAAAAACTCCTGTTTTTCATATAGAGGAAAAAAATTCAAAATTCTGTTTTTTCATCTTTCTTCCCCAAACCTGTGTATTTCATGGAATTTCCCCCCTGAACCAAGAAGGCACCAGGTCCTTTCTGGCTGATTTCATCTGGCTTCATTTTTGCCCCCAGCAACCCTATTGCTAACACTCCCTGTTACCCCCTTTCAGTCATCTCCCAGAAGCATCTCTTACTTCTCCCAGGCAATTATTCTCATTCCTTTCATCTGACCCATCACATTCCCTTTCTCTTGTGGTACATTCCCATGTTCACCCAAGACTCAAGTTTCTAGTGTGTGAGTGACACGAGGTCAGAAAAGTAAGAGCCCAGACTTAACTACCAGACACCATAGGTTTGAGTCCCAGCTTCACCACTTCTATAGGACCCAGGATAATTACTTAAACAATAATCTAAGCCTCAATTTCTTTGCCTTTAAAGTGAGGATTTTAATAGTCCCTAGTAAATGAAGCATGTGTCCTAGCACAGTAGCCACTTTATAATCACTCAATAAATGTTTGTAGGTATCATTTATTTTATTGCTTATTATAATTATTATTGTATTATTCTTAGTTCTGGCTGATCATTGCTCAATTAAGTTTATATTTGCAATTATAAAACAGAAAACAAAAGAATAGCTGAAGGAGGGGCCAGGGTCTATGTGATCACACATCTCTACCTTGTTACAGAGTTCAACTCCAATTCAGTCACTCTCTAGTCTTAGAAATGCTGTGATGGTTAAGTTCATGTGTTAACTTGGCCAGGTGATGATGCCCAGTTGTTTGGTCAAGCATGCACTGGCCTGATTATTACTGTGAGGACTTTTCATGAACTTAAATCATGAGTAAGTTGATTTCATCTATGGCTGATTACATCTACAGTGAACTGAGGAGATTGCCTTCAACAATGAGAGACTCAATCACTTGGAGGCTTTAAAAGGAGAAGTGATGATTTCAGCAATCAGAAGAGAGAACCTCCATCTCTACTTCTACCAGCCAGCTTCTCCTGGGGAATCCACTGAAAATCTTCATCAGAGTTCCCAGTTGGCAGCCCTACAGAATTTGGACTCGTGCATCCTCACAGTTGTGTGAGACAATTTTTATTAAAATCTCATAAAATTTACATATATCTCCTGTCGGTTCTACTTCCCTAGAGAACCCTGACTAACACAAATGTTAAACCTTGGTTTCTCATCAAATATAAGATACATTGATTATAAGCTGTGTCCTGATTTCAGAGTCATTAAAATATACATCTTAGAATCAGTGAATGAAATCCAAGTCCAGTCCCACTAACTACTGCACTCAAATCAGTGGGTTCATTTCTGCTTTCTGTTAGGCTTGTTTCAGATTTAGCTGAAAATGAATATTTTTATTCACACCTGTAGAAAAAATCCTCTTTTTACAAAGCAAAGAAATAACAAGTTTTTGAAACATCTTGGTACAATCCTGTGCTGCTCCAAAATTAATCTGCTGTGGCTTTTAACACTGGCTTTCTTGGTGCCAGATTCCTAGAGATAGGAAGAAAGGCGAATACTGAGAAATGGACAGCTGTGGAATCTCCTAAGGCCTCAGTAGATTAGGTTACTCTGGGTTTTTTTGTTGTTGTTTTTAAGATTTATTTAATTTATTTATCCTCCCCCCCACCCCACCCCCTTGTTTTTGAGCTCTCTGTCTGCTCTCTGTGTCCATTCGCTGTGTGCTCTCTGTGTCTGCTTGTCTTCTCTTTAGGAGGCACCGGGAACCAATAAACTGGGACCTCCAATGTGGGAGAAAGGCACTCAGTCACTGGAGCCACCTCAGCTCCCTGGTTTGTTGTGTCTCTCATTGTCTTTCCCCTTTGTCTCTTTTTGTTGTGCCAGCTCGCCGCGCAGGCCAGCTCTCCGCGTGGGCCATCTTGCCTTCACCAGAAAACCCCGGGGAAAAAACCCGGGACCTCCCATATGGTAGATGGAAGCCCAATTGCTTGAGCCACATCTGTTTCCCAGGTTACTCTGTTTTTTGGATCATAGTTGAATAGTTAGTATAAGGCCAAATCCTGTGACCTCTCTGAACGACTCCTCAAAACCAGTCAATCCTAACACTGCCCCGAAATGTAAAGTCAGGGACTACCGTAGACTGATTTAAACCTGGGAGCAATTCAGAGCTGACCCAACCAAGGCTAGACATCTTCCAAAACCATACTTCTGGTATTTATCCATAACCAATCCTATCTTGGGAAGTAAAGATAAACATGAGAGTGTCTTTACTGTATCCACTGGTATGCAACTTACAGAAGATTCTAGTTTTAGACTGTATATTAGTTACAATTATCTTCATTTATGAGTGACATAAAATCCTTCAAAACAGTAGTTAAGACTAGTATTTCTTTGTCATGTAAAAGCTTGAAGGAAGGAGGTCTAGAACTAGTTTGTGTCTGTATGGTCTCAGGTCTTCTACTGTGCTTTACACTTTGCTTGCCTTCTATTCCCAAGGTCACCTTGAGTCTAAAGTAGCTGCTAGAACTGTAGCAATTGTGTTTGCATTCCAGACAGCAGGAAAGAAAGAACAGAGGTGGAAGGGCACTATCCCTTCCTTAAAGACACCCCTAAGAAGTTGTACTCACTACTTCTGTTTATATCCCAGTGGCCAGAACAGAGCCACACATGGCCATACTTTTTTACAAGGGAATCTGGGAAGTGTAGACTTTATTCTGGGTGGCCATGTTTCCAGAGAAAAAGGAACAGTCTATTAACAAAGAGAAAAAGGATAGTGTATACTGGATAATAACTAATAGTCTCTTAATTGACCAGAAAATATTCATCCAAGTATTCTTCAAAAATATTTATTGAGTGCCTGCTGGGTGTCATGACCTATGGGGAGCACTGGGAATCCAGTGGTGAACAAAACTGGCAAGATCTCTGCCTTCATGGGGCTTCAGATCTAGTGATGAGGCAGACAGCAATTATTCATGCAGATATTTAATTACAAACTGTAATATGTGTATTTGGAAAGATTATTAATGGATGTAAGACTTAAGGTCTCAGATACAATTTTTTGTATGTTTGCACAGTTCATTCATTTTCAAAATTCCTAGATGAGGGCCATAAAGGCATGTGTTGAGTCTGTCATTTTTGTCCTTAGCTTTGGATTCTTTTAATTACACCCACCATTTTTTTCTGCCAGATGAAATCAAATATTGTTGGTATTAAAGTCACAGCTTATGGTTCTCAGAGGAGAGCTGGGAAGGGAAAGTGATGAAGAGCTGAAGTGGGAAAACATTTGTTTGGCAGAGGGTCATCACTGGAAGAGGACTTGTGGATGTTGAGTTGATTGAATGTGTTGTTTTGCACATTCCTGCTGCTCCTCTAGTCTCCTTCTCAGCAAAGAGCATCACCATGTACCCATTTGCTCGCCAGAAACCAGAAAGCCATGCTTGCTTTGCTCTTCTCCCTCATCCCCAGTATCCAATCCATTTCCGAGCCCTTCTGGTTCTGCTTCCAAAATGCATCTATTTTTCTTCATTCCTCCAAATCCAAACCAGTCATCTCTCCACCAGGACTACTGAGGCTCCAACTGGTCTCCTCACATCTATTTTTTTTTTTTTTTAAGATTTTATTTATTTATTTATTTCTCCAACCCCCACCCCCACCGTTTTTGCACTTGCTGTCTGCTCTCTGTGCGTTCTTCTGTGTCTGCTTGTCTTCTCTTTAGGTGGCACTGGGAACCAATCCCGGGGCCTTCTGGAGTGGAGAGAGATGCTCAATCTCTTGTGCCACCTCAGCTCCCCGATCTGCTGCGCCTCTCATTGTCTCTCTTCTGCATCTCTTTTTGTTGTGTCATCTTGCTGTGCCAGCTTTCCATGCGGACCAGCACTCCTGCATGGGCCAGCACTCCTGCACGGGCCAGTACTCCGCGTGGGGCAGCACTCCCCGTGGGCCAGCTCTCCGCTTGGGCCAGCTCACCGTGCAGGCCAGCTTGCTTTTTCACTAGGAGGCCCTGGGAAATGAACCTTGGACCTCCCATATGGTAGATGGGAGCCCAATCACTTGAGCCACATCCACTTCCCTCACATCTGTTCTTGCACCCTGATAAGCCATTCCCCACCTAGCAACCAGAGGAAATCAGGCTATGTCATGCTCCTGCTTAAGATCCTTCATTGGTTTCACATTGCATTTAGGATAAACTCTAAAAGGCCCACAAGGTCCTGCATGATTTGACCTCTACCTGACTTTCAAACCTTATTTCCTTACCACTCTTCTCCTTGCTCACTTCACTTCTCTCCTTTTAGTTCCTCAAACCAATGATAGCTTTCTCTCTTAAGGGCAGGAGTTCTTAACAAGGGGTCCATGAGTTTGAATTGAAATTTAAAAAAACCTTATTCTTGCAGGGACGTGTTGGTGCAGATATGATATATTTATTAAATAATACACAGTAGAGTGTGGACTTAGGAAGGGGTCTGTGGTTTTCACCCGACTGGCAAAGAGGTCTGTAGAACGAAAAAGGTTAAGGACCTCTGCTTTGGGGCTTATGTACTTCCTGTTCCTCCCCCTGGCTTTTCACTGGCTTGTTCCTTCTCTTTTACACCTCACCTTAGTTGCATCCTCCTCTTTATGTAGGAAGGAAAGCCTTCATAGCATTCCTACCTACATCTCACTGGCTGGAATTGTGTTACATGGTCACCCATGCTTCAAGGGTGACTGGGAATTTGCAGACTTCATTGTCAACTCCTATAGGGAAAGGGAAAAGGAGTTTAGGAAACAAGCAGTATCTGCCAGTGCACCCAGTTTCTCTTATACCTCCCTGCTTACTTTCTTCACAGATATTTATTGATTCATTTATTTTCTGTTAGCCCTTCTAGAACATATATTCTGAGTGCAGAGATAGTATCTAATTGCTTTTGGTCACTACATGCTCAATAAACATTTTTTTGATGAACAAGTTAATATTTCTGTGGATAGGAAGAATGGATACTCTAGACTACACCCTATTGCTGTTTTACTAGAATGAAAAGACTTTGGGGGGTAGCAGATAGCTGGTAGAATTTCATTCCAGTACCTACCATACCATGTGACCCTTAATAGGTGCTCAAAACCTAAAAATAAAAAACCTAAATTGATTCCATTTATTCAGGTCTTACTATTTCTAAGATATTGAACTAAATGTTTGGAAGTTAATTTCCAAAGCTCCGTTATTATATTCTAAGGTGGACAGGTGAATATAAAATGCAGACCAGCAATAAGATAATTCATATGAAAATCCAAGCATCTTGCCTGGCAAAAAGTTGGTACTGAATTTGGATTTTTAAAAGGAATTTGAGCAAGTCAATGGATGTCCAGTAAATACATAATTTTAGTCAAATACAGAGGCAGATAGCACTGAACATATTTGCAATATTAAAGAGGTAGTTTTTCTATTTGATATTCTTGGGCACATGGGCCACCCTTTCAGTAGATCAAGTTAAAACAGTTCTAAGATGAATTAAAGCAATATTTGTTGAGTGATACCACATGCTATGCACATGCTAGCTGAACTATTTCTGTTTTATCATTTATAATATTAGTCCAGGGATGTAGGCATTGTCTCTGTTTTTACAGGTAGAAAAATAGGAGGTTCAGAGGAGTTATGAATTCTGCCTATGGTTACTGAGATTTATATATGAATTCTCTTGTATATGCCTGGCTCTAGATCCTGTGCTTTGGAAGCATTATCATGCATGTGTGAAAGTGATAATCTTCAGAGAACACATAGACCAGTAGTTCTGTTTATCTCACAGTGGTTTAGATGGTCTTGTGGACAGAAGTGTAATAAGGCATTTGTGGCCCCTCTGCATTGGCTCATGATGTATAGCTGCATTCTCCAAGAACATAATACAGATAAATGGTATTCCTGGGAGATGAGAAATTAAAACCAATAAAAAATTTAAAACTGAAAGGACTGAGCTGTGGAAACTAGAAAGAATCCATCCTGTCTCTGAACTTTCTGTATCCCAAGGGTTTGAGACATACAGATCTCTTGACCTTTAGGATGTAATATGAAACTACTCACCGTGATCGTTAGGCTCCTGAATAAATATTTTCTGGTGTCAGGAAGCCTTGAAGCATGAACCCTGGTGTCTCATGATACCAAGTATAGATCCTGATGGAGTGTTTATAGATGGCCTCAAGCAAAGTCTATATTGAGGATCACCAGACACCTTGTTCCTCTCTGGACTTGAGAACCTGGTTTGTCCTTATTCTGCACTTTGTCTGACACTGGTTCAAGTTCTTATAATGGCTGAGGTCCATCTTTGGGCTGGTCCATCTTTGCCTTAAGACTTTGTTTTCTGTGCCCATCTGTCCTTGGGCTGCCGTGCGCAAATATGCGTCTTCCCTCAGCACCACCGTGGAGCCAGAGGTCAGGATCTCCAGAAGGCCTCCAGACTGGCAGGACCCAGCAGGTCCTCTGGCCAGTGTGAATCTTCCAAATCTTTTGGGATCACCTTCAGACCAGTTTGGCTTCAAGACGTGATGGAAGCCATCGATAATGCTTAATAGTTATTAGCTCGGATTTTATTCTTGGCTCATATGTGGGATTTTGCATTGAGTAGGTTTATAAATGAAAATATATTGGAGTAAAGATAATTTTGTCAAAAATGTGTTTGAAATTTGCCCATTTATAAATGTCTTTTGAGTTTCCAAAGTGTTATTCCATTACCAATAATCAGAAATTAAGAGCTGGAATGATTCCTCTGGTCCTTAACATTTGTTGGGGCGGGGGCAGGAGTGGGCATATGCCTCTTTGAGAAAATCTGATGAAAACTATGGGCTTTCTTCCAGGAAGAATAGGCCTTGCACACAATTTAATATTGTTCATGGATCTTCTAAACCTTATCCATGAGCCCCAATATAAGAATCCCCCAGTGTAACCTTCTCACGTTATAGGTAAAGAAAGTAAGACCTATAGAAATGAAATGACTTATCCAGGGTCAAATGAGATCAGAAGTAACTGCTCACTCCTGACCATGTTGTTAAATGAGATGCTTGTAATAGACCAACTTCAATGGCTGGCCCCTTAAGCATTCTATTTCTGTTCTTTCCATCCCTCCTCTATCCCACCCTTACCATCACAGTCATTTCAGCATCTAATATAATCTGGGCTATTTTGAGTTTATAGTATATTCAGTTGTTTTAAATATCAATACCAACAACGACAATGCCTTGTTCTTATATAACAAGTGTCAGGGGATGTACATTTCTTATTGTCTTCTCACAACTTCCCGAGATAAAGGTGAATAAGTAATATTAGCTCTGTCTTACCCAGAAGAAAATTGAGACCCAACTAGGTTATTCAGAGCTGAATCGAGTCAATTCCAGTTCTTCCTATGCCATGCATTCCATTTTGGGGTGCTAGGCTTCAATATAATCCTCTTGTTTAAAACAAGACTAAGCAAGGACATGGAGATCCTTGAATGAATGCCCAGACTAGTGTTTCTCAACCCCCGCTATGCGTCAGAGTCACCTGGAAAACTCCTAAGAAATACCCAGAGATTTGGACTCAGTTGGTTCGGGCTGAGGCCTAGACATCTGCAGGTTTTTGGCAACTCCCCAGCTGATTTTAATGTGTGGCCAAGGGTGAGAATTACTGTCCCAGGCCTCTTAAAAGACTGATACAATGCTGCAGAATTCTTGCATGTTGTTGGACGAAGGGCGGCACTGATTTTCATGCCTTAGATTCAAACATGGGGCAGTGTTCCACAGTTTGTTTGCGAAATACATCGTGAAGACATTTGGATGGTGTGTATTTCCTTGCAGAGTATCAGTTACAAGCACATTTGGAAATTTATTAGCTCCACTTGATGTCAAAATCCACATGGAGCAAAATGAGCAAAGAAGCAGCCCCAAAATCTGAGTAAATGGTTTTTTAATAACCCATAGTGTTCATGTTGTCATCTTCATTGCTTTGAATCATTACAGCTGTGCCATGTGGCATTCAAGAAGCCCAGTCTTACCTAACTGCCAGTGTAAAACACAGCTCCTATTGCCTGCATCTAGAGATGGAATCTGAGGATGGGGTTCCAGCTCCATTTTATGGTGAGGCTGCCAGTGAACAGCTGTGGTCTTGTACCCTGGAAGGTTCCGTTGCACCTTGTTCTTTTTGAGGAGCTGAAGCTTTAAAAGGAAAGGATTCATCTTGAAGTCTGGAAATATGCTGTGTGCTGTCCCAAGGAAATGTTAATGCTAGGTGAAGGAGGCCACTTTCTTATTAACTCAAATATACTTTGGGTCTTTAGTTTTAAGATGTAAAATAGGTATGTTTTCTCTGCTGGAAGAAAATGTTTACTTTCCCTGCCCCCCCTTCATACCTAGACACATACTTACCCAGATTTGGCAGAAGCATGTGCTGACTTATGGAAAGTTCACAGAGCACAGTTTTAAATGGGGCTTGCTTGCTGGGTAGGGAAACTACAGACTGCCAACAGCCTGCATAAGGAGGGCCAGAGTCCCACTTCACCCAGGAGGAGAAAGCTGCCTTTGTGATGGTCACGTGTGACCAACCGGGTAGCCGCTGCGGCCACAGGCTCTAACGGCGCTGTGTTCTGGGTCGGGTGGCCGCCTGCATGCACCCACAGCTGAGGCTAATGAGATCAAGTTCCCCTTCACATAGCCCATGTTACCAGAAACAGGCACAGACCATGTCTCTCTAAGCCCGGAGAGTCACGACTGTCTCCTGCCTTGGCCGTAGCCTGGGAGGTGGAGAGCCACGGGGTACCCAGGTCTGGGTAAGCTGGAATCCTGGGCTGCATTCCATCTGTGAGCACAGCCGTGCATGCCTCAGTCTCTGTGGGAGGGTCAGAAGTCCATTCTCTCCAAGAGTTTCTGATCTGAAGAAATAGGGGAGGGAGAGAGAGAGTGAGGGGAAGGGAGAAATAGGATATATACGGAGAGAAATGAAAAATAGCTGGAGAAAAAGTCGTTTGTATGTCACTAGGGACAGTAAAGATGGCCACACCCTTCCCACACCACTTCACCCATCACCTCTCTGTGGAAGACTCCCAAGCCCACTCTCCACCCAGTCTCTCTTGGAACTCCAGGCCTGTCTGCCGTCTCATCCTGGACAACAGGACCTGCATATCTCAGCAGCATGATAATATCGCCAAGTCTAAACTCTTCTTTAAACTTGCTTCAGGGAAGCGGGTGTGGCTCAATCGATAGAGCTCCCGTCTACCATATGGGAGGCCCTGGGTTCGCTTACCAGGGCCTCCTTGTGAGGGCAGGCCAGCCCGCTCAGTGGAATGGGCTGATGCAGCAAGACCTCACAGCAAGGGGGAGATAAGCACACACAGAAAAAACACACAGCAAATGTACACAGCAGCACAAGCAGCAAGGGGGGTATAAATAAATAAATAAATAAATAAATCTTTAAAAAAAAAAAAACTTGCTTCTCCTGTTAACTCCCCTGTCTGTCATGGCCACTGTTATTCTTCCAGTTACCCCTGTTGGCACTGTGTACAGGGAGCTTCCACTTTCACTCCTCTTAGATTCCCACATCTATTACTTCAGTTCTGGCTCCTTCATCCTCTGTCTCAAGCCTGGGTGACTCGTCCCCGTCTTACTCTTCTAGAGGGTCTGGTGGTGGGCAGATCTGGCAGTTGGGAGGAAGAGCTGAGATTCTTGGGGGACAATGAGGACAAGTGGAAATTCCTGGCACTTTTGCATTCATCTCTTACCTCAGGGAAAAGTGAGGACAACTTGTAACTCATCAGCATTTCTGTCTCTGTATTAATAACTTCCTTTTTCTAACTACTAATTCCATATTCCGTGGACCCTCAGTAAGTACCTCAGTTGCCTATAGTTCCCAAACCTTCATTCTTGATTGGGTGGCCTCAACTCTTAATTCCTAAAGGTTCTGGAGTGGGACCACAAGGGAAGCTGGTGAAGAAATCCATGGAAGGCTGGGGCCTCATCATCTGGTGGTGAGCTTGAGGTCACTACTGGTCAGCAGGGCTGTCACTCAGGAAGGGAGCTGAATGTGGAACACGGGTGAGCAAGGGCAAACTGGAACCCTGTGGCACCTCTGCATCTGTCTCTCACTGCATCTAACCATGACAGCCATGAGTAATGGTTGCTACTTCACTACCACCTTCCAGATATTATGCAAATTTCTCCTGGGGCCAAATCTAATCTGGAACTGTACAGAGAAGGGAATCTGGGAAACGTAATTCTAGTTTGGCAAAGTTGACACCACAAAGCTCCAATGACTTATTTATATTCGTGTTTTTTTCTAGTAACTGCCCCATAAAATGTCCTCAGTACAAGTATGAGGAAGGGATTGGGGGAGAATGAATATGAGGTTCATCTAGTAAAGGAGAGGGTGGATGCTCTGATAAAAAGATGGAGCGTTTTCCCTCAGCATTTTACCTGGTTCAGGTTGCTGGATGTGGGCTGTCTTACACGTCTGAAGGGAGGTTGCCGCTACCGTTGAGTCGTGAGCACAAACCATCACTGTCTTGCTCCCTCTGGCCCCTTGAAGCAGGGCCTGGGAGTGGATGAAGTATGTAAGATAAGAGTCCTCTCCAGTCTTTTCTCACCAAACCTCTAAAAAGAGCTCTTCTAGCAAACTCCTGTCATTTATACAACATAGTTTACTTCAGCTAGTTTATAAGAGACAGAAGAAATACGACCAGGCTGAATATAGCTGTCTGGAAAACTTTCCTGGAAGCATTTTTGAATGCCCAGAATGCAACAGTAAATTTTCCAGCCTATAAATTAATCACTTTCTTGCATAAAGACTAAGCAAAGAAGTCTGGTCCTGGCTAAGAACCTAGTGGTTTAGCTCTCAAAGTAAACATTCACAGGCGTGGAAGCTGGCCTGGAGGATGGGACACTTAATGTAATTTAATATCTCACACGGTCTACAGAGATGGAGGAAGGAGATGACCATTATTGGTTGAGCATCATGCTGGGCACTGTACTAGTTGCTTAATATATGTTTTCTGCTCTAATCTCTGTAACAACCCTGTGATCTAGATATCAGTTTTATTTTACAGTTCAGGCCAAAAGGTTTGAGTCATAGCCTCTAGTTATGCAACTGTTACATCTTGCTATCCTTTAAGTGCACTCAAATTATTTTACTTTTCTGGTCTGTGCTTCTCTATCTGACTAATATTGGTAAAATATGTTATCAACTCTGCCAGAGGTTAGGAGTTTCTCTAGGAATGGAGATACTGGAGGGGCACCCAATTCCCAAATCCATACAGTTCTCCATGACTGCTGTGCTAAGTTCCTAAAGATGATATGATGTACAAGATGGCACACCGGGTCATACCCACTTTTTTATTGCTAGATGAGTCTTTTTCCCAATCTTTGGCCAAATGAGCATGGAGGACTCTCTTGAACCTTTAGTATAAGTTATTGAACAGAGACAGTCCTGAGTAGCTGGGTAGGCAACCTCTTCTCTCTGGCCCACAGCTTGCTTGGTCCTGAATATAATCCCATGCGCTGGTAGAAAAAGGGAGGTGTTCTTCCCATGGGACTAGAACAGAGACCAGCTACTTGGCTCCCTCCTCTGGTGCACCCAGCACCACCAAGGCACCAAAGGGTGTCTCAGGTTGCCTAGGTCAGATCTCACTATGCCCAAAGAGAAGTTGCTTCATACCCAGCCCTATTTATGATCCTTTTACTCTTCCCACCCAAACTACCAACAAGATCGTGGCCTAACTGTGTGTCTCTGCAAGACATGCACATGTGCGTGCACACACACAAGCACACGTCTGCATTTTGTTCTTCGCCCTAATCAGAACAGCACCACCTTGGGAGCTGGAATGGGGGTGTGTGTTTCACTTTTGGCTCCCCTTAGAGGTTAGATAATATTACCGACACACTACAAGCCACCTCTTATGAGTAAAATGATGTATTTATGAAAACACAGTTATAATGAAATCAGTTGCCTAATGAATAAGCTTAATGGACTGCACCTCGCTTAGTAATCTAGCTTCTAAAATCTTTGGTATATTAATTTTTCATTTTATCCTAATCTGAATATTAAAGATATAATATTTTCTGGAAGTTTAGTGGCTAATAAACATTGTAAGTCCAAACAACTCCTTGGGTAAAATGTTCTTGTGAAGGAAAGAGTTTGGGATCAGGGAGAAAGTCTGACCTCATAGAGCCTCTTTCCTCTTAGCCATAAAACTTCTGTGGGAGTTGACCCACGGTCCTGTGGGAGTGAATATATGTGCTGAGAATCTCCTGCTATTGGAAGCCCCAATTTTCTATTTTGGGTAATACTAAGGAATTTACAGTGTCCACAACTGATCCCGAGCAAATGCAGGCTCCTTGCTCCCGAGGCATCTTTAAAGCCAATTCCTGTGACACCGGGTTTCAAAGAGAGAGAGAGTTTTATTGGTTGTACAAGCAATGGAACACAGTGGCCTCATGGCCCCAAACTGCCTCCCTGATCTGCATAAATCCTAATATTTTATAACACCGGGTGCCAATGAATATTTGGGTAGAACTGAACATAGGTTCCTTCATTAATAAACTTTAAGGGGCTGAACAGGACGGACAGGGGTAGGGTAGCAAGCTAGGGTCAGTCACAAGCATTTGGGATAGGGGTATACAGAACAAAGGTCAGTTACAAGGTCTTTCATATGGATATTAAACAGGTGGGTGCAGTTGTTACCATCCCAATAGTAAGTATACACAAGGATGAGTTCAATCTAGAATTAACATCAGATAAGTATACAAAAGGGTGAGGTTAAATCTAGAGTAACCATAATCAGGGGTGGGACCACTCTAGCCAGCTTCAGTAATTCCAGGTATTAACCTTTTGCTATTTTATGATACAAAGGCATCTATATAATGATTTAATAATCATAATTATTTGTTAATTCTTAACCCCTTGTTACACAATTGTAGTCAAATGAAAAAGTTGGCTAGTCTTTGTCCCCAGTTCCTGGGAGGTAAGTGCTGAATCTTTGGAATTTCCCATAATAGCAGTGTCTGGTGAGCCCAGGACCACACCTGGTCATACGTTAATGAGATGCCCGGGTGAGGCCAGCCACATCTGTAGTCATAGGGTGGGGCTGGCCACACCAGAAAGACCAACCATGTGGTTAGGGGTTTGGGGCTTTGAGCCTTGTCCTATCAGCCCAACTCTCTGACTTCTGGGAGAGGAAGGAGCTGGAGATTGAGTTCAACCACTTGGGCACTGATTCCAACAATCATGCCTATTTAATGAGACCCCAAATAAACTTGGGACACTTAGAGCTGGGAGGAGCGTCCACCACTGATTATGACATTGCTGTGCTGGGAGAGTGAACTTGCTTTTGAGACCCTCCAAGACCTTGCCCTATGAGTCTCTCCTCTTTTGCTTCTTCTTATTTGTATCCTTTTACCATAAGAAAACTATGGTTCCAAGTATAGCACTATCAGTGGGTTCTGTGAGTCATTCTAGCAAACTATCAACCCCCATATATGTAGCCAGTTGATCAGACATGCTGGTGGCCTGGGTCCCCGAACTTGCAATTGGAACCTGCAGGGTGATCACGTGGAAGGTGGTCCTTAACCTGTGGAGCCTGGCCTAACTGGAGAGTTGCAGTCAAGTGGAATGGGATGGGATGGGATGGGATGGGATGGGATGGGATGGGATGGGATGGGATGGAATTCAGTTACTGCAGTGTTTGCAATTGGTGTCAGAAGTTGAAGTTTTTGCAATCCTTATAATTGTGTAAGTTTTGTCTGGAGGTGTAGAAGAATTTGCCTATCCCCTATAGTATACAGGTCCCAGCTGACAGATTCCATTCCTACAGTAGTAAAGGAAGTCCACTGAGTCTGGTGGTTATGATGTGTGCATGTTGTTTCTCTTCAGCACTGTACACTTCTTATAAACTTGGGAGACCATCAGGTAGAGAGTGTGCTGGTGGTCCTTGGTACAGGCAGACCTTGGAAGTGTTCCTAGCACAATCATGCGCTGCCTGTGGCAAAGTGGTTATCATCGTGGGCCAGAAGTCTTCCATTCAACTTAATGTACATCTCTAGAGAGAATACCCAGGAAGGCAAGTTTTTGCCCTAATCAATTGGGCACCCAAGCCCTATGAACTGAACAGTGTTCCCCATATCTGCCTCTCCTTTAAGTGTTTCATGATCCCCCAAACTTGACCCACCCAACTGAGCCGAGTGGGCCAAAGTCCATCCTAGGTTTGAAACGGACTTATGGTCGAATTGGGTTGGAAGGAGGCAGATTTGGCCTGAGACCAGGAGGCGCTTTGGATTTCTCAATTTGAAACAAAAATGCTAGAGTGCTGCTTTTTGTTTTTGTTGTCGTTTTAATGTGAAAGAAAGCCATTCTTATATACAGTTGGCTTTCCTTCAAGGCCAATTGTGCAATCTGTTCTTTGGGGATACCACGGAGCCATATAGCATGCTTAAAATACAAAAAGCTTAGGCGAAGGCTCTAATTCTCTGGAGAGAGAATCCTGTGTTGTCCAAGAACTGGATCTCTGCCTCCTCCTTCTGCCTCCTACCAGGCCATTCACTCTCCAGCCAGTTGCATATTTGGTGGAGAGATTTATGGAGCTAATCATAAAGCTGCAAAATTTCCTCCCTCTCCCTGCTCCCCACCCCCCAACCCCAAGAACAGAGTTCTTCTGTCAGGTCTGTTATGCAGCACACGCAATGAACAGCTCCTCACAACTTATTTATTGCTACAGAGCCTAAGCAGTATCCTGGCTGAATGTGAACATTTTGTAACATAAAGCATTCTAGAGATATAAGGAACTCGTATTTACTAGAAAACTTTGACTGAGCTTATGTCTCTAATATTTTGGTCATGAACCATCTGTCAGACCAGCTAAACTGTACAACTGCTCGGTGCTGAAGTAACTTCATTAATGTGAATACCTTGTGGATGAGAACAGAGATTCCTTAACCAAATCTGACTCCTTTGTTTACTTTTAAATTATGCTGATTATTTACAGTGACTCTCAGATTCTCCATCTTGTGCAGTGATCTTGGATTGTGGCAGATCCTCTCATTACACTGTTTGTTTCATTTTTTTCTCCTAATGAATTTTTTTCTAAAATTCTGTTCCATTTATTTGTTTCCCAAACCAGAACCGAAGCTGGCTTTCCTGAGTGTGTACCCATGTAATCATTTGCCTCCCTTTCAACAGTTTGCATTCACTGGGCTGTTTGGGGAGGAGATATCTTGCAGGAAGAGCGACAGAAGAGAAAACCAGTATTTATTTAACATTCATAGGTGTTAAACACTAGGCTTAGTACTTATCAGAGTTGATCTTCATAATCAACTCAAGAAAAGTATAACTCAGACTTTATAACTTGCCCAAAGTCACACAACTAGTAAATTGCAAAGGTGGGAGTTAAAAACCATTTTTATTGAGTTATGTAGAAAATATACAAATTATTTATGTACATCTCAAGTTATAACGAGATGAACTACTTGTTTTTTTTGTTTTTGTTTTTGGTATTCTGGATATACACCTTTATTGGTTCTATTGTTACCAAGGGTAATTTTCCACTTTGTATTCTTATTATACCTTTCCTCCTGGACTCTTTAAACTCTTCGTCCAAGAGTCATTAACCTTCATGGCATCCTGGTGTCGCTCTCACAGAGGAGAGGAGTTGTCTACAGCGAGAGGGGCCTTCCTCCTTAACCACCAGAATATTAAATAAACAAGATTATTTGGACTCTGGTTGAAGATAAGATGGCATATACCCCTGCCAGATCTAAACCAGATGTTAAGATTAAAATTTAAACATTTTAAAAGAATGAAATTGCCCCCTTCCCTCTCCTCCTCATTTTCTTCCCTGGATAATGATGGTGGTGGTGATAATGATCTAGTGAACATTATAGCATTTTCAGGGATGGTGGAAGGAAAGGCCAAATGCAGCATTCTTGAGAAATTCGCTGTATGTGAGAAGCTCTTAGACCCCAGGTGGAGGCATTCATCCGTGTGGTATCAGATCCAATTTTAAGGAAGTTGACTATCTAGTACTTGGAAGGCAGGTTAGCCTAGAGCTTAATCAGTACATGGGTTTGGAGTCAGAATCCAGCCTCCACTTTCTAGCTCCATAAACGTGGGCCAGTTACTTTACTTCTCAGAGTCTGTGCCCTCAACTGTGAAATGGAATAATAATAGTAGTACCTGACTCATGGAGTATATCGTGGATTTTAAATGAGATTATACATGTAATGAGCTTTGGAAAGATGTTAGTTGTTCTTAAAATATCATGACACTGTCCATGCTGTCAATTTGTGACATAAAGAATAGTCTGGATACTTGAAGACTTTGGTCAGAAAGGGGAAACAAATCATCCTCCAAAAGATAGTGGAGCAGATGTGGCTCCAGCGGTTGAGTGCCCACCTCCCATATGGGAGGTCCTGAGTTCAGTTCCCAGTGCCTCCTGAAAAAACAAACAAACAAACAAAAACAACAAGCAAAACAAATGAAAAAACCAACTCAGGGAAGCTGATGTGGCTCAGTGGTTGAGTGCTGGCCTCCCACATATGAGATCCCGGGTTCAATCCCCAGCCCTGGTACCTCAAGAGAAAAAAAAAAAAAAGATAGTGCTTGACTTAGATATTTGTGCTATCATTTTCACAATTTCTAGTACCTGATAATGAAAAACATGGTGCATGATTTGGAGCAAGGCTTAAAGAAATAGGAACAATCAGAATATAACTTTTTTTTTTTCCTAAACTCTAAACTTCAACAGTTTTCAAATATTTCTTAATTTACTCGTGACTTTTGTTGCTTTGATTCAAGGTGAACATTCCTCCTTCTTTTCTTTTTTGATGTTTTTGGCTGTCAAAAAGCCTGAAATCTTATTCTCAGCAGGTCCAATGCTGATATTAATTTGCCACTTCAACAAGTGAGAGATGGTGGGCTCACATGTCTTTACAGGTGTGTGTGGTCTAACATGGCAGCAGCTTTTGTTATTTTCAATATTGTGGAGGTTTTTTTTGTTTTGTTTTGGATAACTTGGACATTATCTCTAATAATAGTTCTAAACTTAGGCATTATACAGCACTATTATAGGTTTTGTAGTCTAAAAGAGAGAAAAATTTAGATCTAAAAAGAAAATAGACTTCAGACAAGTGATCATTTTAATAAAAACGGAAATGTCAGCCTCCCCTCTTATACTTGAGGCTGTTAATACTCACTGTCATGTAATGCATCATTTATAATCCTAAAAGGTATTAGATGAGCATTTAAACTTTTTGGTTAAAAAAATTCAAGTGGATATTTTACAGCAATTTTTCTCAACTGAGTGATGTATCAGAATCCCTTGATATGCTCAATGAAAATGCAGATTCTTTGTCCTCACCTGAAGAATCTGATTCTATAGGTCTTGGTAAGGGCTGAGAATTCACGTTTTCAACTAGCTTCCAGAGGTGACTCATGTTTGTGTAGTGTCAGAGTCACTGTTTTATATTGATTTCACTTAAGAAACTGAACAGAGAAAATGGCATAGGTAATGTTGACTGGGTGCACAGGTGGAACTTCCAATATGCAGCTTGCCCGAAAAGGGTTTCTTCATGAATTGGTGAGTTTCCTGTCCTAAGAAGTATTCAATAGAAGACAAGTGGGATACCTCCCAGGGATTTGCAGTAGAGAATTCCAGTTTTGATGGGAGGTTGATCAGAATGATCCCTAGAACACATCTGAGTGTTCTGCTCGGTTAAACAATGTAAGCAGTAGCTTGCCACTGAACATCTTTTGTATAACTTGATTAAGCAGGCTTCCCTACTCTTTTAACCAGGATGCAGCACTCCCTGCTTTCTGTATCTCTCTATATATGTGCCTGTCTTTCTCCCCGCTCGGGCTTTTTCTGACTCTGAAATTTCATCTCCCTCTGTCTCTGTCTTGCAAAATCCCTGATACCTGTTTTCTCTTACATTCAGGAAAAGCCTTAAGCAGCCTCACCTCCTCTTATCTTTTCCCTGCCAATCAGAAAGAAAAAAATACAAAGAGAAAAGGCAGAGTGTAATGCATATCTATGCTGCAATTTCAGGGATGCAGGTTTCTTGGTGAACATAGATGACCATGGCAGTGAGAAGACACTTACTTAATCCCAGGAGTTGTGTTTCTCCCCAGCCTCACTCCCACCTTGGAGGAAACAATCTAATAATTGTGGTGGGCTCCATTCATCTAGGCAAGAGCAAACGTGCGGTTGCGCAATCCCGTTTGTTCTGCCAGGACTGGTGCAGGAAGAGGAATTAGAGGAAAGATCCTTTAGTTGGTCTGGCTTCCTATCAGGAGCTGAGCTGGAGTCCAGCCCAGGCATTTAGTCCAACCTGACCCCACCCTGAAATGTGCTGAGTCCTGCCTCCCTCTTCCTATTAACTCTTACAAGGCCAACTATGAGTTTTAAGACATTTCTCCCCTGCCTACTTGCTCAGAGACTCACTTACTATGACTTGTGAAGGTTTTGTTCTTCCTTTCCATTAAGGAGGGTGTTCTCCATATCCTTCTTTTGAAAGTTAAGGCACTACCTCCCTGTGGGAGATAAGTTACAGAGCAGCTACTTGAGCTCATGATTAATCTCCTTTTTAAGGACTGGGGAAATGAGAGAATTGCCATCAAATCTTGGAAAACAGATCTGATAAAGATTATTTAAGCAGAAGAAAAGTATCTTATTACTCCCTGTGGGTGGGTTCTAAGTCCTCCTCTCTAAGGCAAGGCTATTCAGAGCAATCAAATGTTCTGTCTGTGCCTGTGTGCTTTTTAATATAACAGAGAAATCATTTTCCCCCAGGCTGTGTGCTTCCTGTGGTTACTGGTAATATGCGTTGATTTGCAGAACATAGTGTACAATAGATGTTAATTGGAAGTCCATTATACCTGGATATATTGCATGGCAATACCTGCACTTCTAAATCATTTTGCACATTTTAGTAGTAGGACGTTAAAACTCCTGGAACCACATCAGTTGTTGGCACCACTTAGGGTGAGATGACGTCTTTCCTAATAGCCTGACTCTAAAAATACTGCCTCAAATACAAGCATGATAAATGTTTTGAAAGTTGGTGTTTTTTTCCTCATTAAAAAGGTTGAAATGAGTGTCTACATATTGTGTAGATTTTAAGTGACACAAAAAGCAACTCACACTTGGCAGAGTAAAAACGTTCTTGTGGAGTTGGAGGAGCATGAATATCAGCACCATAAGATGTGTGAGTGGACCTAGGCCATTTAATTAACAGTTAAAGCAAAGAGGGAAAAAAATGTCTTCTACTACTCTCTGCATTCCTCAGAACTTGCATGTACATATTGTACTTTATAAATTTGTATTTATGTGGGGCATGGAGTCTTATAGGCTAGAGTTCAAATTCCAGATGTCACGCAGCTGTGTGACCTTAAGCAAGTAATTTAACATCTCTGAGATTCACTTTGCTCATAAGGATTTTACTGGGGATCTTGGGTTGCCAACGATAGAAACCAGCTCTAGATAATGTAAGATGGAGAAAAAAAAAAGAATTTGATTGGAAGGATATCAAATAAGAGAATGTAGGGAAGTCTAGAGAACCACACTTGTTAAAGGACAGGCATATCTGGGGGTCTAAGTACCAGAGTAAATGAACTTTTCCTCCCTTGTTACTCAGCTTCAGATTCAATGGTCCACAACACAGAGCCTGGTTGGCCACATGGTAGGTCATTGGCTGCATAGCTAGGTGAGGGCAAAGGCACCTCGATTGGATTCCCATCCACATTGCCCACAGTAGGGGAAAGGTGATCCCCAAAAAGAATATCAAGTTGTTTTTAGCAGAATGGCCATTGGATGGCCACACTCCAACAGATTCCACCACCGGGCTGTTGGGAGGATTTTTTAATAACGTATGTAAAGTACCTGGGTTGATGCCTCAAAGAGAATAGGTTTTCAGTACCTGATGGAATTTATTGAGAGGTTGCCTGCTGCTTTGAAAAGGATCCTGCCGCTGATACTTGTCTTTCTAAACTAAATTGTAAGTTTCATGAAGGCAGGGAGTCTGTTATTTAAATCTTTAAGTCCTCCACACACTAACTAGTAGAAGATTTCTTAGCCTTCCCCTCCCCGCCCATAACATCTGTGACAGAGCATCTTCACGTGATCTTGTGCTCAGGATGTTGAGCTCAGGTGGCAGCACAGGTAAGAAGAATGGTGGGACATGAGCAATTCACAGTGAACTTGTTCCAACCCCTCCTGTCTTCTGCTACTCAGGAGAGCACGTGAGGATGCAAGGAATTGTGCCTAAGGAAGCCTTGAATTGGCCTGATTTTATAAAGTCACATCCGCTTCCCTACTTCAGTTCTTGAAGGACTCAACCTCCTTCTTTTCAGCTCTTTCCCTCTAGTGGCCCCCAGTCAGGCAATCAGGGATCTTAAACTCAAAGTCCTGCCAGCTAGGTGTAAGGAAAGTAGGAAGGAGGTGAGGGTGGCACATGAGAGAATGTGTGCTCCATCTAGAAAGGGCAGCCCCTACTCGGCCCCAGCCTGCCATTGCCATGTGGCCATCCAGACCTCGTGTGATCACATCTTCAGATAGTTCCAGAGAATCTGGATGTGTAAGTGCAAATTTCCTAATTTTTAAATGCTACTCAACTCAAATAAATAAACATTATGTAAACAGACAAAACACAACTGTGGGTGAGACTAAATGCTGAATGTGATCCCTGAGCTATCCCTGGCCGACACATCTGATCTTTGGAAGTCTGTGAAGGGTGAGCCTCAGAGTGGGCTTATCTGGCAACTGCTGCCCTCTCCTTCGGCAACACACAAGGCTTTTCCTCCCTTTGCAGGCAAGAAGGGCCCAGGTGTGATGTCCTGTGTGTGGGGAGTTCCTCTCATTCTCTGGCTGCTGCAGCAGGAAAAACAAAGCACAAACTAATTAATGTCTACATTGAATTAGTGCCCGATTGTCCTGCAAGGTGTTTGTGGCCTCCTTCAAACTGATTATGATCTGCTAGTTATGTCCTCAGTTATGATGATGATGACTTCAACCGCGGATGAGAAGGGCTCATTTTGCACAAGCTGTGCCCAGGATCCATGAGGACAGATGAAATGGGAAAGGAGAAACCAACCCGTGGTTTCCTGTGGAGAGAGAGACCAAGGCAGTGTAGGTCGTGGAGTGGAAAACACTGAGCTTTATGACAACAGTGAGTGTTTATGGAGTAAATAACTACTCTGCTTGCCACTTGATTTTTGCCTGTGGCCATGAAGGAAGTGACTATTTTTAAAGGGAAAGGAATTAATAGATTTCAGCATGGGTGTAGTGCTTAATATTTGCAAAGAAGGTGTTTTGTTTTTTTTTACCAAGGGCCAGGGATTGAACCCGGGACCTCGTATGTGGGAAGCTGGCACTCAACCACTGAGTCACATCAGCTTCCCTGAGTTGGTTTTTTCATTTGTTGTTTGTTTTTCATTTTTTCAGGAGGCACTGGGAACCGAACCTGGGACCTCCCATGTGGGAGGTGTGAGCTCAACCTCTCGAGCCACATCTACTCCCCCTGAGCTGGTTTTTACATTTGTTTTTGCTTCTTGTTTGTTTTCATTTTCCTTCGGAGGCACTGGAACTGAACCCAAGAACTCCCATGTGGGAAGCAGTCACTCAGCTGCTTGAGTTACACCCACTCCCTGCAAAGAGGTTTTCAATGCATTATCTAAGTTGAACTGGGGAGGATACCTAACCAAATCTTATAAGCGTTGTCATTGAGGCAGAGAGAAGTTGCTTGTTTAAGATCATCCAGCATAGTAGCCAAATCCCATGCCTTTTCCACAGATACAGAGCTGCCTTTGTAATACATTCTAATTTTGGTGTATGTAAGAAATAAGAGTAGATATTTTTAGACTTAATACAGTGTTTGAGTAATAATATTACCCACTCAAAGACAATAAAAGAAATGGTGGTTTACCAAAGCATTTAAATGTTTTCCTCATTATTTGTTTGTGTAGTCAACACTAAATCAATTACTAATAATGGGAACAGGTGCACATGTTAATTAGTCAGGCATTATACCTCAAGCTGTATGATCATTAATCTCAACCAAACAATCTGATTCTCTTCTCCCTCTCCCTACCTTCCCTCCCTTCTTCCTTCTTGTCTTCTCGTCTTTCCTCCTTTCAATTTTCTTATTTTCCCAATAAGAGAAGGGATCATTTATAAGGACCAGGAAACTCTTCAGGAACTCAATCCTAATCATGCTTTTATGTTTATACGTTTTCATTCAAGTTATTCAACAATAAATATTCATTGAGTACTTTATTTGTTTCTCAAATTGCCACAAATGATCACAAACGGTGGATTAAAGGAATACCTATTTATTATCTTATAGTATTGGAGATCAGAAGTTTACATCAAGTTTAAATCAAGGTGTTGGCAGGGCTGGTTCCTTCTGGAAGATTCTGTGGAGAATCCATTTCCTTGCCTTGTTCTGCTGCTAGAGGCCACCTGCTTTCCTTGGCTTGTGGCCCCTTGTTCACATCACTCCAACCTCTTGCTTCCATTATCTCACCTCCTATTTTTGCCTTTGACCTTCTTGCCTCCCTCTTACAAGGACCCTTCTGATTACATTGTATGGATAATCCAGGATAATCTCTTTATTTTAAGATCATCAGATTAACATTCTTCATTCTATCTGCAACTTTAGTTCCTCTTTGCCATGTAAGCTAACAGTCACGGATTCAAAGGGATTAAGGCATGGACATCTTTGGGGGTGGGAGGTGGAGGTGACATTAATCTGCCTATTGCAAGTACCCACTAGTGCCAGGCATTGTACATACTAACATTCTGCTTGGTTATGGTTTGCTGATTAGATGCATCTGACAGCTTGAGAGCTGCGTGTCTACATTTTTCTATTTGTGTGACATAAACAAGCCACTCGTGTCAGACACATAGTTGTCAATTTATGGAAGCTAATTGGAAAGTAGCTAGCCTTCAATGCCACCACTAACCTCAAGAGAAGTCCCTCCATTTGGGGTGGTCTCTGTGGATCATTATCAGGCTCAGCACAACATAGTCAGAGTGGCTGCTCAATATTGAATGATGCTTTTTACTTTATTGTAGTTATCTATTCTTTCACAGCCTGAACTGACCCTCACTTAATATTAAAGCTGAACTTTCTTGGCCTCATCCATTTTCATAAGGAAGTAGGGAAATGCATGGAATTTATCCTCTCAACTGGGACACTTGGGGAATGAAAGGAGACACTATCAATAATCATGCAGGGACAACAGGAGTAAAAGATGACTGAGCTGGTCATACCAGGCCATAGGGTCTCCCTCTATAAGGATTATATATATATATACACACACACTCCCTATATACAAGTAGTAACAGCCAGAATACATTGAGTACTCCATAGGTTCAGGCACTTTAGTAAAAGCTTTGTGTACTTTACCCTCTTTAATTCCTTATAATGTGAGGATGATGATGGTGGTGGTGGTGATTGTCATCATCCCTAGTTGAGGGAAATGAAGCTCAGAAATTTAAATACCTAGCTTAAGCTACTAAGTTGCTGAATTAGAATTTGAAGCCAATATTAAAACAACAAAACAAATGCTTTTTCCATTATACCAAATTGCCTCCAGAAAAAAATGTAGCTCCTTGGGAATTGTTGAATTGAAGTTGTCCCCTGGGTTTGGTTAATTTTAAGAATGAAGTTACCATTACGGCTACACAGCATCTTTATTAAAGGACTGTGAAAAGCCAGTAACTATAATAGATGCTCTTTCTTTCTCCTTCCTTTAGGTCTGTCAGTTCGTTGTCTCCGTAAATGGGCTCAACGTGCTGCACGTAGACTACCGGACTGTGAGCAATCTGATTCTGACGGGCCCACGGACAATTGTCATGGAAGTCATGGAGGAGTTAGAGTGCTGAGCAAGAGGACCTTCCAGCCCCTTAGTGGCCTGGGGGTGATCAAAGCCAGAACAGCACAAAGCAATGTAATGACAAGACTTCCATGCAAATGGATGGCTTTGAGCATATCAACCTTTTCTCTGTACATACACATCTTAGTTTGAGTTTCAAACACTGCTTGAATGTGGAAAAGCCAGGTTAATATATCTTTTTAAAAATTATGTCAGTGTAGAAAACATTTGGGAAACAGAATTTTTCTACCTGGTAGAATTGCCTTACTAGATTTCTATTTGTAGTTCTCATTCATTGTTTTTGTCCCAATTTAGTTTGCAGAAATTTGTTGAAATCCTTCTCTTGCCAAAAAAGCAACATGCTAAAATCCTCTTCTTGGAAACTGATAGAGTGGTTTTTACAGGCTTAAGATATACTATCACCAAAATTAGAATGAATTTTTTAATAGAGAATCTAGATTTCACCTAGCTTCAAATTAAAGCCACAGGGAAGCGGGTGTGGCTCAATGGATAGAGCTCCCGTTTACCATATGGGAGGCCCCGGGTTCGCTTCCCGGGGCCTCCTTGTGAGGGCAGGCCGGCCGGCCAGCGCAGTGCGGTGGGCTGATGCAGCAAGACCTCACAGCAGGAAGCGGGTGTGGCTCAATCGATAGAACCCCCGTTTACCATGTGTGAGGCCCAGGGTTCGCTTCCTGGCCTGCCCGGCGCGGTGGGCTGATGCAGCGGGACCTCACAGCAAGGGGGAGATAAGCAGACACGGAAGAAACACACAGCGAATGGACACAGCAAGCACAAGCAGCAAGGGGGGGATAAATAAATAAATAAATAAATCTTTAAAAAAAAAAAATTAAAGCCACAACCAACGGAACATTACCCATTAGCTAGCATTTTGAAGAAGGTTCTAAAGCATTCAGGTGCTTAAAAGCCATCAAAAAATTGTTTTTCCTTAAACCTTGCCTTTAGTGGCAACTTTTAACTTAATGTTTTCAATTATGGCATTAGCTTAAGAAACAAAACAAAACTTTGTGATGCTATAGCGTGGGGTTGGATAGGGAGATACTACTGAAAATTGTGTGGCCCCCTATTTTCTCTCCCTAAGCCTAAATCACTTTGGTCTATAAACTAGCTATAACGGCTTTCTAGAATTAATCCTAAATGTGTTGAAGGTAAAAATAGAAGAGTTTGTGTCCAAACATGTGGCTCAAAATCACCTATTCTGGCCACATTTCACTTAGAAGGTTTCCCTTTTTTCACTTTTGGACCAGTTATAGTCCAGAACGTGGCCCATATGTGAAAAGACCTGAAACTCTAAATTGCTTTCATGGCCGGAAGTTTTACTAGCTTTCTGGTGTAACATGTTATAACAACATGACATGCTGCTTACTAGGGGGAAAGGGTATTTTTCCCCCAAATCATCAGCTTGTGTTGAAGCTTTTCAGCTTACTTGTATATATGCATATTTTCTTTTTTTTTTTTTTTCCTAGAAAAGAGTGCATTTTGGGCTTGGTATATGGAGGAAATTCCTCAAAGTGTCAAATCAAGGAGTCAGGGGATGTTAAATTCTTCTTAATTTCATATGATGAATTCTGAACGACTAGGTTCCTTTCTTACCAGGAATTAACAAAGTAAAACATGTATGCTGTACCTCAGTCATTTCTTTGTGATAGGTTATCATAGTGGAATGGACATACCATGCTAAAAATGGTTTTTATATATAAATTCAACTTGTCTGCTCTGTAGGTTTTAGTCAGAGAATAGGATTTTAAAATAATATAGAATGTCGAACATTAATACTGTCCATCTACATTTGAGAAATATTGTCTCAGTGGGGGTGTGCATTTCTACTGTATGCCAGGTTCTGTGCTAAGACATTCGACCTTTATCATCTCCTTTCCTCCTCATCACAACTCTGCAAGGTAGGCAGTACTGCCCTCATTTTTCAGATGTGAAACTAAATCTGAGCAAGATGAACACTGGTCCCTAAGTTCACACAGCTGCAAGGACTACTAAGCAATATGGCCTGGATTCCAACACAGGTCTGTTTAATGCAGAAGCCCATGCTTCTCACCTCCAATTTCGGGAACTTAGATTGGAGACATTTTGTGTGCCAGGAGCTGAGCTAAGCACTTTACATGACTTACCCTTGTTGACCGGTGAGGTCAAGACCTGCATATCCCCATTTTACAAATGAGGAAACTGACTCGTAAGGAGGTGAGTCATGTGCCCAAAGTCATACCCCTAGTATTCATTCTGCTTTAACCGCTTTTATAACACCTTTAAAAGATGAGTCTTAAATGCTTTCTGTCCCCAGATACTCATTAATTTATAAGAAGAAGGAATTCCTTTCAGAAAACGGAACCTTGGACCTGGCATAGCATCGCTGCCACACACCCAGTCTAGGCACCAGAGAAGTTTCTGTCTAAATTACTCTACATGGCCCTGCCCTGTGATGTTTCTTTGAATCAGAGGGTTTCATCAATGCTTCGGTCAAATGAAAACTAAGGGGGAAAAAAGTTTCCTCCTTTGGCTCCCGTCACCCTCAGTTTAAAGTCCAAAAACCAGAGGATACTCAGTGCTTAGGGCCAAGAGAGCTTCCCTTAGCTACCTCTGCGGCCCACCTGGACAGAGCCACATTGTAATTAGATTAGATTCTCCTGGGGTCCCGCCTTGCTGCCTCTGGCCATTTTCTTCCCTGAAATCTTCCTCCTTCCTAGAATTTGTTTTCTTCTTAACTCCCCTTAGATATTATCACCTCTGAGAAGCCTTTGCCAGCTCCCAGATCCTGGGTTTGAAGCCACTTCTCTGCATTCCCATGGAGCCTCATGCCCGGCCCCTCACCCCTACATTATAACACTGATGACATTTCCTTTGAAACTGCCCCATTACGTGTGTCACTCAACTCCTACACTCTGAACATCACTGTGAGCACTCTAAGGGACTGCGTCTTGTTACCCAATGTATCTATTCCCTTCTATCTCAGTTCCTGACACAGAATAGTATGTCGGCTCTCTGTTGCTACCTAACAAACTACCCCAAAACATGGCATATTGACAACATAATTTTTTGCTCTGAGTCCTATGGGTTGGCAGTTAGGGCAGAGCTCGGCCGGGATGGCCTGCCCCTGCTCCATGTGGGGTCAGTTGTGTTCACACATACATTTGTGGTCAGACAGCTGGTCAGGTGCTGACTGGTCCCAGGTGTCCTCATACATATGTCTAGTACTTTCCTAGGGCTGTTGGCCAAGGGGCCTCAGTTCCATTCCATGTGACCTGTCCCCATAGCTAGCCCGGGTAGCTGAGAACAGAAGCTGCCAGGCCTTTGTGGACTTCCAAAGCAATTCACAAGGCTAACTCAGAATCAAGGGTTGGGGAAATAGACTCTTCCTTTTGATGGGAGAAGCTTCAAAGAATTTGTGACCATCTAAAATCCATTTTAACAGTACCATTTAAATAATACTCCCTATTTGTTACATAAAAAACCAAGGAGATAACAAGTTAAAGAAAGATTTCAGCAATCCAGATGCAAATTACTCAACAACTGGCTGGTAGTGTATTATTAAGTGGTGAAAAAAGTCTGATACCCAATGAGACTTCAAAGTCAGAAAATTCTGAAATGATAGTGGCTGCATGATCTTGTCATTTCTGATGAGAAAACTGAGGCATGGAATGGCCCAGTGGCATGCCCAACCTCATGAGGCTGCTTAGGGCCAGAGCCTGAACCAAGCGCCAGTCTCCCACCTTCCAGCCTTATGGCTTTTACACTATAGCTGCATTCAGTGGAGGGTAATGCAGTGAAAATAGACCTTTGGCTTTGGGGTATTTATAAAATAAAAGTGGTGTCTGTATCCATGAAGGTAAGGGTATATATATATTTTAATTAACTCAGACTTTGGGTTGTTAAATCATATCATAAAAAAATATTTTGTGTGATATTTGGGCTGTTGACTTGCTTTAAAATGTAAAAATCCCATTCCTAAATGTAACACCAAGAATTGTCCTAAATTAATTAGCAATAAGCAATGCTTCTAAGAACTTTTATTTCATACGTATGTGTGTGCCTTTGTGTATAATCATCAAATAGGTCCGTGCATTGTGTGTGAGGTTTCGCTCATTGAGGACCTCTGAAATGGCTTTCTTTGCTCCCTTAAAAAATACTTTCGACTTTTCAGGTGTTTGTGCAATGTGTTTATGTGTTTGTGATGAAGATGAAAGTGTTTTTTTGTTTCTACATTAGCATAGTATGTGTCTATCAGTGCAAATTTGAAAGCCATGTTTGTTATTTCTATTATGGAGAGACAAATGAAGTTGCCTTTTGGTTTGATGCTATTGTCTGATGATGTTTTATTATTAATCTCTGTTGAATAATTATATAAATTGATTAGGGGACTAATTGAGAAATGGTGGGTAACATCGAGATGATACCCATCTTGAGTAGATTAAATATGATCAATTTCACACCATCTTATAAAAGGTGGCTGTGTTGGAGTGGTAGAAATTAACATTTTAAAAATCACAGTTTTCACTTAAAATTGGACTCTTACATTTCCAAAAACACATTCCTTTCAAATATGTTGCAAAAATAATCTGCTTTCAAAACCCATTTTAAACTGATGGTTTTAATTATTCTCTCGTTGAGTACTGATCCTGTTTCATTTTTATTGTAAATGCTCTGAAACTCCAGAACATTTTGATTTTGCTAATTGGTTAGTCTATTGATGTCACTGATCATGGATTTCAGGTGTAATGTTTTTCCTCAGTTTGACACCAAAAATGACAAATCTGCAGTGTACCAAAATGAAGTTCATCATCAAAGTTATCATATGGTATTGTAAAATGCATTAATATATGTGTTTGATATATATGTTTATTTTTAAATTAGATTGAGATTTATTTGCTTCCTTTATTAAAAATTGTAATATAATACTAGAAATTATAGTATGGAATAGGTAGGAGTAAAGCATGAAATAAATGTTAAGTTTTTTAAAACAATGACTTTAGGTTTCAGCTTTTCCTGTCTTTTAGAACAGATTGGCCACTTTTTATCTTAAGAAAATGTTGCGTTATATGGCTAATCTACTAGTAACATACGAGAGAAAACACATGGGACTTAGATCT
>JAQZBX010009316.1:30202-46434 GCA_029593785.1 Cabassous unicinctus
TTTTTTTTTTTTTTTTTTGCTGTATAGGAAATTTGCATGTGATAAGGCAGTGTAAAGCATGGCAATCAATGAGTGGCTATTCAGACTACACTCAGTATTACCCAAGCCAACTGAAACTTTTTCTCATTTATTCAATCTTTCTTTCTAGGAACCTTACTAAGGACTTGTTTTTTTTGCTGGACATTCTATAAAATACAAAAATTGAGTAGACATACTTTTGCCTCCCATTGATTCTTTAAGAGTCTCCTAGAAGTCTTCTCTCCAAGGGGAAGGAGAATATGAAACCAATCTTGATGCTGAAGGAGGTGATTAAATGCTAGAAACTACCATCTAACTCAAGAACCAGAACACTGACAATAATTTACATGTAACTGTTTTCTTTTTCCCAATCCTGCCTCCCACTTTTCCTTCCCAAGATAACCACAATGGTGAATATTGAGTTTACCATTCTCTTACTTCATTTGTTCTTAATAATTGTCTAGGTTTAGTTTTTTATGAACTTTATGAAAAGAGCATAAGCTTTTATGAAATCTTCTGGGGTTTACTTGTTTTCATTCAGGATTATGCTGCTAAAATTCATCCAGATTTTTGTGTGTAGTTGTAATTCATTCATTTTTCACAACTTCATAAATTTCCAGCACACAAATTATTTCTCTATTTCCTGTCAATGGGCATTTGGATTTTCTCCATTGTTGTTGTTGTTGACTACTATGAACATTCTTATATTCTGGGGTACAAGTGTAGGTGTGAATGCTCAACTTTACAAGGTCACATCTAATTAGTGTCCAAAGTGATTGCACCAATGCCCACACCCATGAGAAATAAGACACATCAGATATGTATTGAACAGTATCTTCTCCAATATTTTTATCTTTTCCAATACTTGCTATCATGAGACTTGCTTTTTGTCAAATAAATGTCTATGTGGTCAGTGGTACTGAGGGTTCTAAGCTTCTGCAAAGCTCATAAAATTTCAAGTACAGAAGATCTAGGGAAGTGGATGTGGCTCAAGCAATTGAGCTCCCACCTACCACATGGGAGGTCCGGGGTTCGGTTCGTGGTGCCTCCTGGAGAAGACAAGCAAGACAGTGAGCTGGCGTGACGGGCAGGCACGGCAAGGTGATGCAACAAGATGACACAACAAGGAAAGACAATGAGATACATGACAAAGCAAGGAGCTGAGATGGCTCAAGCTATTGAGCGCCTCTCTCCCACACGGGAGGTCCCAGGTTCGGTTCCTGGTGCCTCCTAAAGAAAAGATGAGCAGACAGAGAAAGCACACAGCGAATGGACACAGTGAGCACAAAACAACAGTGGTGGGGATAAATAAATAATAAATAAATAAATCTTTTTAAAAAATAATGAATAATAATTAAAAAAACCCAAAACAGAATCAATGAAGCCAAAAGTTGGTTCTTTGAAAAGATCAATAAAATTGACAAACATTAAAAAAAAAAGAAAATCTGAGTAGGAGTTTGCCATTATTGCTATTATTATTATCATTGTGATTACCATGCCATGTGTCTTAGTTTGCCAGGGCCATAATACCAAATACCACACACTGTTTGCCTTAAACAACAGGAATTCATCGTCTCACAGTTTTGGAGGTTAGAAGTCCATCAAGGTATTGGCAGGGCTTGCTTTCTCCCAGAATCTGTAGCGTTCTGGCAAGCCTCCATCACACAGTGGTGTCTCTCTCTCCTTGTATCTTACCTCTGATTTCAGCTGACTCTGGCTTCCCTGTCCATATTCAGTTTCCTTTGCTTATAAGGACTTCAGCCATAAGGATGAAGGCCCATCCTGATTCAATTTTGCCACATCCAAATGGAATCCTCAAAGATACTGTTCACAAGTGAGCCACACTTTAACTTAGATCCTATTTACAAATGGGTTCACACCCGCAGGACTGGGGGTTAGGACTTGCACATGTCTTCACAGGGGACATAATTCAATCCCCAACAGCATGGCGAATTAGCTCTCATCTTGAAAGACCCACACTGTGCATATATGATCACTACATTGTCTATACAGATAGATCTTCATCACCAAGCACATACATTTCAATTCAGTTTTAAGTATCATAAGACTAGATAATAGAAGGGATAGAAAAGTACATATAGTCAACTCTACATCCATTTAAGTACTTTAAAAGAAATCACCCATGCTGTCACTTTCACTATAAACATACTATTTTGCATTATCACAGTTATTGAGGGGCAGGTTGGTAGAAAATATAGTTCTGGATTAATGGCTGTGAATTTCAAGGAAGGAAAAATTATTTTGCACTGGATCCTTAACTTAGTTGGCTACCTAGTTTTGAAACTAAAGATTATATGTAAAATAACTTACCAAACCTAATCTTGAAAACCGAAAATTTCATATAATTTCACAAAATTGCATAATGTCATCTACTAACTACCCTGTCAGGCACCCATCAGCTTTGAAGCATGTTTTTAAAAAAGAAATAAAAGTAATTAATTTTCATCTACTGTTACACCGTACATCCCACAGCAAACACTCTTCCTAAGGATATATTGGAAATTTATTTTTGGTTGCAAATGCGGTTCATTTTGTGAGCACACCCTAATTAAGACCTACTCCATCTGTCTTTTGGAGGCTGTTTCCAATGTCTAGAGGTTTAGGAGATTCATGCTAGAATTATGGAGGCAAAACCACTACCCTGTGTTTCTGTTAGCACAAGGTTTCTGCGTTCACGAGAGTGGAAGCACAGTTTGCTGCTTGACCTGTAGATTTCAGGAAAGTACTGAGCAAAATACCAGAGTGCTCTGTAAAGAACTTGACTGAAGTGGCTCGTATTCTTAGTGCTGGACCTGACAACTTTCTTTTCTCCTTGAGTATCATTCTGCCTGTTACTTTCTCTCTTGGCCTCCTACGACTCCATAACTTATTCTAAGTGCCCTTTGTTCCCTTGGGGTTAAATATTAAACAAGTTCCTGCCTGAAGTCTGAAATCCCTCCGTCCACAAAGGCTAACTCATTATACGGGCTTTATGAAGGTGACGGGTGACACCTTGCAAGGTCCAATCCGAGTGTAACCTGCTCTGATCAGGTCCCAGTAGTACAGTGAGGAGGCTAATGGGGGAGAGAGGGAGAACACTTGTTCTCTTACCTCTACTTTGAAAAATGTGTATGTAAGTGTTGCCAAAACTTAGTGAGATGAGCCCAGATTTTAAAAGAGCTGGATGTTGCTGCCACCATGAGAGGTGAAGAAGCAGAATATTTGCCCTTACTCTTGAACCTCAGAAATCCATGAACATATAACATGGGAACGTGCGGGCCAGTTAATTATTAAGCAGGGAGACCCACCAGGTGTGGTATTTAACAGCTGAAAGGGAGGCATACAGTGCAAGGAACTCTAAGGAAATGGAAGCCAGGGGACAACAGACCAGCCAGTTTGCACTAGACAACTGGTTTTTTTTGTTTTTTGTTTTTCTTTCAGATTTGTTTCAATGTAAGCTACATCAGATGTGAAAAAAAAAAACAGTTTCTAGTGTTTTCCATGCTTGAAGGGGTGAGATACGATCTTACTTTGTTGAAGTACATATTGCTTTCTTATTACAAGCATATTGATAACCCACTCATTTGCTTTCCTGCTTACTTGTCCATTTCTTTGCTTTCCTTCTTCTCACTTATAAGAGCTGGCTCACCAGTACTCAGTATACTCCCAACATTAATGAAAAGAAAAATATGAAATTATAGAACTTTTTTTTAATCTGTAAGAGACTTTGGGAATTTGCTGTTCACTTTGTCATTTTGCAATCAGAGAAACAGAAAAATTAATAACAGCTAATATTTATTGATCTCGAAATATATGCTAGCTACTTTACTAAATGTTTTCTATGGATTGTCCCATTTGATCTTCACAGCAACTCCATGAAGTAGTAAAATCTCCATTTTATGGGCAAGAACACCTGGCTCCCCAGGGAGGTTGAGTCAATGGCACAAGTAATGTGCCAAGTAATGGCACAAGGTCACATACCAGTCAAGTAGTGGGGTCACATACCAGTTAAGTAGTTGGAACCCAGTTGCTCTGGCCACTGAATCCATGCTCTTAAACTACATTCAATTTGCCCAAGGGCAACAAGGTCACAAGTGCACATGGGAGCAAGGAAGCATCCAGAGCAAAGACTTGCTCCTTAAAGGCAGCCTCCTTTCTTAATGCCCCTGTTGGGGACCACACCAGCCTCCTAAGCAATAACCTTCCAGGGCTCATTCATCTTCACTGGTGGCTTCCAACACATCCTTGCTTTCCTCCTGCAGCCATCAGGGATTCTGACTGCTTTCCTCTTTCTTCTCAATATTCCTACCTATCATTTGCTTCCGTCTTAGAATTTCCCTTGCTCCAAAACTGGTTGTGGTGGTTATTTCTCCAGCTTCCTTCTTAGGTGCTATTCTGGAAACAAACAGACTCTTTGTGTGCATGCATGCATTTCATTGCCTTTCATTCAACACACAATAAAAGATGCCTTTTATTTGCTGGATCCTATGGCTGTGCTAAGTACTAATCACTACAGTGAGGCAAGGAAAAAGTGACCTGGCAAGTCTGGAGTTTTAGAGGCTAGGAACCGCTTCTCCATGAATTCTTCCAGCCCCAGCATCTAATAAGGTACCCAGCACACAGTGGCCTCTCAGTTAATGTATGTCAAGTGTTTGCATGTGTTTGTAAAATTCCTCCCACATTTGCAATGCTCTTTCCTGCAATGTAAGTTTACCTCAAATGAATGTGTCACCCGGTGCCTCTTTCCGGACTCCTTTACTGAATCACCTGTGAAAGCAAGTCCGTCCTCCTCTACATTCATTCCTGGATGTGAGCTTGTGTAACTTCCCTTTCCCTCTCTCCTCCCTAAGACACCAGCAAGGATTGACATCTAGGGGATTACAGGACCTTCAATCTGGGATCTTTCTTGGAGCTTAGAGGGAAGAAGATGGGCTTACAGCAAGAATAGAGGAGACACAAAGGGACCTCATCCTTTTCCAAGGGCAAACATTTAGGGTCACAGACCACCATAAAAATCAAGGCAAATCTCCAGGATTCCAGGCTACTAGAAAGTTTCTCAATTATAATAGCAATAGTTATTGAATGTCCATTATGTGCCAGGCACATGCTAAGTGTTTTCTCTATGTCATTAAGTGTTTAGCTTACTTTATATGCATGTTACCACTTTCAACTGCATCTCACAATGCTTCATGAACTCCATCTTAACCTACACCTCCTCTCTGACCTCCTACATGCAAAAAATTCAGGGCTCTACATATAGCTGGATCTTGCACACATGCACACATACTTACACACACACACACAGATACTTGAAGGGAAAAGCCTTCATTTTATTACAGACTGTGAGGTTTGCTGCTGTCTTTTAATTCCCAACAAATTATTCATTCTTGGATTTGTTGTCCTTTTCCTACATGAATTAGAAGTCCAGAAGAGTGTGTTGAGGTTTTCGCTTAGAAATGGGAATACCTCATTCAGCTCTTGAAGGCTGCTTCAATATCCTAGCTAAGTTACTGATGGCAGAGATTTGTCAGGAGAGAAGTGGCTGTTAACCGAGAAAGCGAAATGGCAGTGCATATTTATGTTTGCTTAACACAATGCTTATCTTTTTGGGAAGCTTCTTGATTTCAGATGCCTGCTGTGAAGGGGGGCAGAATGCACACATGACCCTTCAGCCATGCTCAACCATGCTGCAGTGCCCTCTCCTTACTCTGTGGATATGGCTTCTGTTCACATCAACTGCATTTTGGATGACTTTGGATGATGTAACCTTTGCAATATGGAAATGAATAACTGCAGAAACAAAGCATGCATTGGTTTGTTGGGCAAGTATGGTGGGATCAGACAATCAGAGGTTTCTGTGAGGTCCGGGACCACCCCTGGGATGAACAGAGACCACCTCTCTTTTGCCTGCTGGAGTCTTCCGTCACTCCCAACCCCTGTCACCCCAAGGGGAATTCTGCCAAAAAGAAAAGTCGTGCTCACACATTTTCTCATTCAATACTCTTCTTTCTTGGGGGAAGCAATTCTTTTGAGTTAATGTCTAGACTCTAGCATATGTTCAAGCACAGCTTCCCCTTTTATGGTGACTATGAGTCAGATTGCAAGGCTACTTCCTTTTAATCCTCCCTTTTTGTTCCCTTTAACCACCAGCTGCCTTTGCCTCTCTCTTACCCTTTCCTTCCCCATTTTAACTCAAAATCTGTTATTTCTCCTTATCAGCTTCTAGCAGCCCCTTCCAATACTCCTCAAATCCCTATCGCTGTGAGGCTGGCTGTAATGGGGGGAGGCATAGACATGAGTGTAGGTGCAAAACTATGTCATGGAAGAAGCAGTGGAGAATCCTCTCGGAGAGGCTGTAGCTGTTGGTTGGTCCATGTAAAATGACAAACAGGAAATGGAGCCAAAAGTTAGCACCTAGGCAACGGAAAGATATACCAGGAAGCAAGTCCAGGTGTTGATACAGGACTGGAAATAAGAGATGGAATTATAAGTCAGAAGCTAGACAAGGCAAAAATGCATTAAGGGAAAACAGATGTGGCTCAAGTGATTGGGCTCCCGTCTACCATATAGGAGGTCCAGGGTTCAATTCCCAGGGCCTCCTGGTGAAAAGCAAGCTGGCCTGCGCGGCGAGCTGGCCTGAGCAGGAGTGCTGGCCTACATAGAGAGCTGGCGCAGCAAGATGACGCAGCAAAAAGAGACACAGAAGAGAGACACTAAGACACAGCAGACCAGGTTGCCGAGGTGGTGCAAGAGATTGAGCAGCCTCTCTCCCACTCCAGAAGGTCCCAGGGTCAGTTCCCAGTGCCGCCTAAAGAAAAGACAAGCAGACACAGAAGAACACACAGAGAGCAGACAATGAGTGCAAAAACAAGAGGTGGGGGGTGGGTGGGGAATAAATAAATCTTTTTGAAAAAATGCATTAGGAAGCAAAGTGAAAGAAGGAAGGGGACCCAAGAACTTATGTCATGAGCAACATTACCCAGAACTTCCTTCACCCATGAAACATATTTGCAACTGGGTGATGTCTCTGTGAATGAACTTCAGTTAAAGTGAAATCACAGAATCCAAGCAGATATAGATTAATGCTCTTATAATGATCTGCTTTATATTATCTCTACTTATACAGTTGATTTGGACCCAAAATGGGATGGCTTAAAAAATGAGCATTTATTGTCTCACAGAGCTAGAAGTCCAAAATCAAGGTGTCGGCAAGGCCCTGCTTTCTCACCCAAATCTGTAGCTTTCTGGTGCTGGTTTGCCACAGTCCCTGGGACTCCTTGGCTGGCATCTCTGCCTCCTGTCACATGGCCGTCTCTCACTTGTGTCTGCTCTTCGGTTTCTGCTGACCTCTGGCTTCGGTCTCCTCTAGCTGCATCGAATTTCCTCTCTTATAGGGCCTCCAGTGATACAGATTAAAGCCCACCCTCACTCAGTTTGGCTACGCTTAAATAGGGTCGGAGAAGATCTTATTCACAAATGAGTCCACGCCTTAACTGATAGGGTCCTGTTTACAAATGGGTTCACACACACAGGAGTGCAGATCAAGATTAAGAACATGTCTTTGTTGGGGTACATAATTCAATCTACCACAACAAGCTTTTGGGGGAAAAAAAGATATTATTGCTTTATTTAACCATTTTGCAATTGGAACAATGATTATGTAACTTGCCATCCACCTGGGACACTTCTGGGACTGAAAGCAGGAGCTATTAAGCTGGAGCAACAGGTGGAAACAAAACTGCCTTAGGCAAACTGGGATGTCTGGTCTGCCTAGTGTTAGGATATGAGGATGAATAAAAACAGGAACTAAGGGCCGCCAGGGATCTCTCTATCAGTTGCTTTCCTCCACTTCTTCTGTATGGGCTTTCTTTGCATTGGCCTCTGCAGTGGTAGATAATGGCTGCCAGAAGCTCAAAGCTCAAATTCTCACAGTTTAACAACGAGAGAGGAAGGGATGGTTTTCCACCTACTCCAGTGTGAAATGTCCTATCCAAGAATTCCAAGTAGCCTGGCCTGGGTCACATGAATATCTCTGGACCAATCACTGTGAACAAAGGGATGGATTCCTACCACTGGTTAACGACAGTTCATATACAATTCCTGTGCTGACAGCATAGGAGTATCAAGAGTCAATAGCTCCCAAAGTTTGAGGCAGCATTTCCCAGGAGAGAAGGGCTATTCTGAAGACAAAACTGTAAATGTCCCTTAAGAGACCCTTTTATGGACTTCCTGCCTCCAAGACCACCGGCAGTGTGGGAACTGTTAAGCGTTGCATAAAGCACAGCTGCCGGAATGCCAGAGCTATATGGTTAAGGGGTCAAACCATGAACCCTGCAAATGTGGACACTCATTTGCAACCTACTGTAACAAAGAGTCACTGGGCTGCTTTATCTCTTTATAGTCTAGTGTATAACTGTGTAAGAGACAAGAGGCCCCGGTGCTCAGTGTATCTGTGAGCAACTAGCACCTCTCAAATGCAGGGATGGTGGGGGAGCTGCTGTAGGGAGAAGGAAAGATCTGGATTCCGTGGTGGTGCCCTTCTCATTTGTCTTTGCCCTGAAAAGCCATTGACAGAGTCATAACGACACTGGGCACCTTGAGGTTTTTTTGTTTGTTGGTTTTGCTTTGTTTTTAGGTTTCTAAATATTTATTGAAAAGCTAATATGAGCTATTTCACATATTTATATTTTGGGGTCTTAATTTTCTTTGGCCATCACTCATTAGAATGTTTTAAATTGAGATTTTTGTCACACATTTTAACAGAGCTCACAAAACTAGTTTAGATTTTCTACTTCCAAGAGAATGACCTTAACAGTGACATTTTTTTTTCCATTAAAAAAAGTATATCATTCATACATGAACAGACATAAACAATAAGTACACAGTAAAAGCTGTGAACTTACAAAGCAAACATGCATAACATTATGCAACACCTTGAGTTTTAAATGGATGAGTGGGGAGTAGAAAGGAAAGTGAGAGCTCCATAGAAAAGGGTTGAGAAAGAGAATTGCTTGAGGCAGAACTTCCCTTCTACCTCAGCTCAGCCAAGCTCCCAGTTCTGCCTCCACTGGCTTGTTTCAGCCCCACTGTTGGAAAGCACAACCATTTATGATGAAACTTGGAACAGAGAGAGACGCTACTTTCTGCTGCCCTGGTACTCTCCTTTTCATCTGGCAGGGGGTGTCTTGGTGGCTAAAACTCACCAGCAGCCTGCCTGTCTCCTGCCCAGCCCTTCCCTGGGAGAAAAAAAGGTGGTTAAACCTATGGAAGGCTGAGCGACCGTGGGCTTCCACCCAAAGAGGCGAGTCAGCCCAGCAGCAGGGAGGAGAGCAGGGCCCAGTGGAACGCGATTTCGCAACGGGCCCCTTGCCATTACAGAGAACACAGTGTTTGCTGGAAAGAACTCTTTAACCTCAGAGCCTTCTGTGCCTTCCAGAAAATTGTAGACATAACGAATCAATAACCAACCGACTCAGCTTAAGAACCGTTGGAGCGGATAGTGCTCTCTTCTCCCAGGCGCAGAACAAAAGCATTGTCGCCTGCGCCATCCACTGCTCAAAGCTGTAACCATTCTTTGGAACTCCGCATTATAAACGGCCAATTCCACAATGGACTATTAATAGGTAGATACTTTTTTGCTGGGTTTTAAGTATCTATGCAAGTCACAGGAAATTCTTCTTGGAGTTAGGCAGTGTGCGAATAAACAAATATGCATTACCCTCTGGCTTGTGATAAGTAGCTAATGAAACGAAGTATGTCAGAGCCCACCTTGGCTGAGAGCTCAGCAGAGTAAAACAAATTATTGGTAGTTGATATCATCATTTCAGTACTGGTATATGGTCAATGTACATATCACCTGTCCGTTTGCTCGTTTGTTCTTTCAAATGTTTCTTCTCTTTTCTTTCATTGTTCAAGCCAGAATCTTTCTCTTTTAACTTTTTATTCATGTAGGTAGCATTTACTGTGGTCCCTTCCAGCCTGAGACACATTCTCCCAGCTGCTGGCAGCGCTGGTAGCCAACAGTTCCCAGGGGAGCCTCTATCCAGGATGTGGCCTCTGCTAAAGAAAGCCACCTCGTCCAAGGTCATTCCCCCTTCCCCAGGGGCAGCCCACATCTTTAAAGAAAAGACTGAATTACCAAACAGAAAGTGGGCCAGGACCTGAAGAAACACTTCCTAAAAGAGAGTATGTGGTTAACCCGGGAATGTAAAGGCCAGGGCCGCTCACTCCAATCTAGGATGACTCTGAAGAATGAGGCTAACTGCAGAGCTCACTGGGGGTTGGCTGAGGCCTTTTTTACATCCACCCCACAGTTCACCTGCTCTCTCTGCTCAATCACACCTTTGCTCTCTCATGGACCTTGTTTCTGAGAGCACCCACTGGAATAAAATTCTTGCATACAAATCTCCATCACAGGGTCTGCTCCCAAATAACCTGACCCCTAATAATGAGTAACATAAACCAGAAAAGTGCATTGGTCATAATTGTACACCTTGATCAATTTTCACAAAATGAACACATCAAGTCAAGAAGCATCCCACATGCTCTCTTCCTATCAGGGGAAGCCCACCTGGGCTTCAAAGCTGCCAGAAAAGGGAAATCAAAATGAGAGTCATCCATGACAGCAAAGCCATAGACTCACATGGGAAAAAGTAAATTGAGGTGGGGTTGAGGAAGCCATGGATGCTGATGGGGTCTAGCAGGAAATCCAAAGCAGTGGCTTTGGGTGGATGCCAGCAAGAATCACAGGAATCCACTCAACTGATGAAACTCTGCAAGCATGAGAAATGTTATTCATGATTGCCAGAAGAGTTAGAAAAGGCTGCATTTCCTGGGAAGTAGCCAAAAAAGAGGTTAGAATGAAACAGGAGAGTTGTTGTTAGTCCCGTGTGTCAGGCGGAGTGGCGAGATCATTAAGTGCATTGTGTGCTGGTAGCGCCCAAGAGAGGGTGCACATTTTTTTCAGGCTCATTCTACCACCACATGTGAGAAATAACAAGGGCAGAGTGACCTGGAACACAAAAACATCATTATCCAGGCAGTTCTGTTCCTGCAGAGCAGCCTTCAACTCTGAACAGCAGGATGGGCCTAGAGTCAGATCTTCCATGACTTGGCAACCTCTTTCTGCCTGTCTAGCCAACCTTCCTGACTCCTCTGCTCAGATATCAGACCTGTCCTTACCTGCTGTGGAAAATTTTTAAGCTACTCTGGATTCTGATTTTCCCATCAGTTTGACCTGGGAGGGATTCCTCATGATGGCTCTTGGGTAAAAACCAAGACCCTGTTTTGCAGACCCCCATCTGAGGACTCATGCTCTGGAGAAGCCCCTACCACTTTGCAAAAATATGTTCTCTTGAGGAAATCTTTTTATTTTAGAGATGGGGTGAAGAGGGGAGGTACATGCCAGGAATCTGGTCTTGCAGGAAACTTGTGTCTGTTTAGTTAGTAGATGGGGACTAACAGAAAAAAGTAATTCTCATTTATTCATTCAGTGATTTTTTTTAATTGAGCACCTACTATATACTTGGTGATGTGCACCCTGGGGACATTGCGGAAAATGAGAGACACACAGTACCTTCATGGAAGTTAGGCCACATAGACTTTAAGCAACAAACTTCACTACAGTGGATGAGCAGGGAAGCCCAGGTGCTATTCTTTCAGAGGAGTTGACCCTGTTTTTTTGATTCTGAAAAACTCTAAGCACAGGTCTTATACCAGTGGTTCTTAACTGGGACTGATTTTGCCCCCAGAGGACAGTTGGCAATGTCTAGAGACATTTTTGGTTGTCACAACTGGAGAGTAGGGGGTGAGTGGTGCTGCTAGCATCTCATGTGTGAGAACAGGGATGCTGCTAAGCATCCTACAATGCACAGGGCAATGTCAGTAATGCTGAGGCTGAGAAATTCTCATCTATGCCATGGGAGAATACATCAATATCTTTCCTAAACCTTCTATGGTGCACAGGACAGCCCCCATGACAAAGAATTATCCCATCCGAAAATGTCAATAGTGCTGCATTTGAGAAGCCCCATCCTGTACTAACTCCTGACTCTTACCATTATTTACTAGCAATAATTTATTAGCACTTACTGTGGACCAAATATTATGCGAAGAACTCTACATTCATTATCTCATTTAGTCATCAGAAAATGTGAGATAAATAAGATTTTCTTCATTTAACTACCAAGGAAACAGAGGTTGTGAGAGATTCAATGATTTGTTTGAGGGTACATAGTTCATAAGTGGAAGCGGTGTGATTTGGACACAGGTTTGACAATGCCTAAAACTACTTACTCTACCACTTCTTGTGATAAAAACATTTACTTTGATTTTCTGAGCTTTTGTGTTTCAAAGCACTTTGACCTGATCCTCCTAAAAGCAGGGGGTCATGGCAAAACATTGGCCTGAAAGTCAAATGTAGACTGGCTCCTAGTCTGAGCCTACTTTGTGACCTTAGCCAAATCACTTCCTCTTTCAGCCTGGGTATTCTTTTTTTTTTTTTAAAGATTTATTTATTTTATTTATTTATCCCCCCCTTGCTGCTTGTGCTGCTGTGTCCATTCGCTGCGCGTCTTCTCTGTGTCTGCTCATCTCCCCCTTGCTGTGAGGTTGCCGCATCAGCCCACGGCGCTGCGCGAGCCGGCCTGCCCTCACAAGGAGGCCCCGGGAAGCGAACCCGGGGCCTCTCACATGGCAAACGGGTGCTCTATCCATTGCGCCACACCCGCTTCCTGCCGTGAGGTTGCTGCATCAGCTCACCGCACCGCTCAGGCTGGCGTGCCCTCACAAGGAGGCCTCGGGATGTGAACCCGGGCCTCCCATATGGTAAACGGGGGCTCTATTCACTGAGCCACACCCGCTTCCCAGCCTGGGTATTCTTGTCTCTAAAAAGAGCAGTGAACTAGATGACTTCTCAGGTCCCTTCCAGTTCTAAGTATTATACTAAGTGAGATAACGAATGTGAAGTAAAACTGCAGTCTACATCTATGGCTATCAAACTTCATTGACCATAACATACAGTAAGAGATGCATTTTAGATCATGATTCAGAATACATGCTCACACATGTATATGCCTGAAATATAAGTTTTATGAAACAGAGTGAAACAGTCAGATTGACCAGGCTACGCTGCAATAAGCAAGAACCCAAAGACCTCAAGGGCTTAAAACAACAAAAATTTTGCTCTCACTTATGGCCATTACGGGGTAGCTGAGGATCCTGCTCCATTTTGCCCTGTTTTCCAGAACTCACTGATTGCCCCACCATCGGACATCACCATTCACAGTGGCAGAGGGAAAAAAAGCATGGCAAAGACTACAGTGGCACCTTGAGCTTCATCTCAGAGTGACACACATCACTTCTGCTTCCAGTTCATTGGCAAAGTTAACAGGCCACGTCTAACTTAAAGGCATGGGGGAAATGCAATTCTACTATCCACCTGAGAAAAGAAAAAATATCTGGTGAACAGCACAAATGACCACCACAAATACTTACCCTTATCATGTGGCACTCATTCTGAGATTTTCTATTTTTAATTCAATTAAGTTCTACCCTATCCCATCCTGTACTTTTCTACTTCATTTTTTAAAATACTAGCCACACGGGAAGCGGGTGTGGCTCGGTGGATAAGAGCCCCCGTTTACCATGTGGGAGGCCCGGGTTCGCGTTCCGGGGCCTCCTTGAGAGGGCACACCGGCCTGAGCGGTGCGGTGGGCTGATGCAGCAACTTCATGGCAGGAAGCGGGTGTGGCGCAATGGATAGAGCACCCGTTTACCATATGAGAGGCCCTGGGTTCGCTTCCCTGGGCTTCCTTGTGAGGGCAGGCTGGCTTTCGCTGCGCCGTGGGCTGATGCGGCAAGACCTCACAGCAAGGGGGAGATAAGCAGACACAGAGAAGACACACAGCGAATGGACACAGCAGCACAAGCAGCAAGGGGGGGGGATAGATAAAAATAAATAAATCTTTAAAAATAAAAAAAAATAAAATAAAATACTAGCCACAATCCAGTAAATTCATTTTATAACTCACCTGGGGGTTACAATCCTAACTTTGAAAAATACTGGCTTATATCCAATTGGAAGTGAAATGCTTAAAAACAAGCCCTAATTTTAGCCAATCAGAGATTGTTTTACTGGTTTTACAGAGGAAATGTCATAGTGCCCATATTTCTGCTCAAAGGGAAAACATAACAAAATAGATCTCTGCTTCATTTTAACACAGTTAGCAAGGTTCTTTTCACATCAAAAGAATCAAGCCCTAATCACCCTCATTGATAGAGCGGAAGTAGGTTATTGATCTGACAAAACTAGTGCAAACTCCACGTGACTGAACTGAGCAGGATGTTCAGAGTAGAGTCAGGCTGCAGCATTTAGCAAACAGAGAGAAGCCGTCCCTAGGATAATGCATGAAGCTGGTGTCAATATCAGGCAGAGTGTAGCCAAGGTGAGCAAGACCTCCTTGGTAATACCACAAGAGGGTGTAAGATTATTTTGCAAATACTATAAGAGGGAAGCGGATGTGGCTCAAGCGATTGGGCTCCCACCTACCACACGGGAGGTCCCTAGTTCAGTTCCTGGTGCCTCCTAAAGAAGACAGCAAGCTGGCATTATGGGCAGGTGCTATGAGCTGACACAACATGGTGATGCAACAAAAGACATGAGGAAAACTTAATGAGAGACACAGCAAAGCAGGGAGCAGAGTTGGCTTAAGCGATTAAGTGCCTCCCTCCCACATCAGAGGTACCGGGTTCAGTTCTCAGTTGCTCCTAAGGAAACAAGGAAGAAAACGGACACAGCAAGTGCAAACAATCAGGGGGTGGGGAGAAATAAATAAATAAAATAAATCTTTTTTAAAAAATTATAAGAGCATTGGCTTGTGAAAGCAATTTGCAAGCAAAGAACACTGCAGGGAAAATGGAATAGTTTCAAGAAAGCCTGGACAATTCAAGGGGAAACTGGACTGCAGCAGAAGAGGGCCAGTTCTCTTACTTATACAAACTAATGACTTTCAGCAGTTCCTTGGTGAGGAGTAATTGGTATCTTCTGTTAGAATTCCATTGCAAGTAATTGGAGTTTGAGCTAGTGTGTTAATTGTATGCTAAAGTATAAATAGTTCTTATTCTAGAGTGTGGGTTCAGTCTGTCCCAACAAATTCTTTTGTTGTTTCATAAAGCCCCGAGTTAAAAAATAATTCCTCTAGGGATTATTATAAATAGATAGATGGAATGGACGGACCTTACCTGATTAAAACAGATATATTAAGAAACAGAGTAGGTAAAAACACATTTCATAGGGCTAGTGCATACAGGCTGTGCTGGTTGTGTACTGTACAACTGTAGGGAACAACATTCACATGAACCGTGAAAAATGGAACCCCCTGGGATTGTGCAACATGGTGCCCCAACCAGATAAGCGGTCACCCTTATAGAATGTATCTTATAGATCTTTCCATCACCACCACCACCACCACCATTCCACCTCCACAAACCCAGCTCGATCAGGTAACTAAAGTTCTTAGCAGAGGTGATGAGCTCAAAAGTATAGTTGACTCTATGCCCATATGAAGAAAATGAGACTTTGTGAAACAATGTCTTTCCCAAAGTGTCACAGTTGGTAAGAGACAAAGCCAATATGGCTTAGCCAATATGACCAGTGCTTGTCTGTTCACTCCATAATCAGATATTGCTGACTAGATATTTTGCTCCTTCTGGTAGAAAAGCAAAAAAAAAATTGATGATCTTTGCGCCAATGCAATAATTGGAATTCTCAAACTGGACATACATGATTAGAACACAGGTATGTATTTTAGTTTACTTAGGCTGCTGGGAGCAATGTACCAGAAATGCATTGACTTTTTTTTTCTTCTCCCCACCCCCTCGTTGTTTGCACTTGCTGTGTCTGTTCGTCTTCTTTGTTTCTTTAGGAGGCATCAGAAACCAAACCCGGGACGTCCAATGTGAGAGGGAGTTACCTAATCGCTTAAGGCACCTCTGTTCCCTGCTTTGTTGTGTCTCTCATTATGTTTTTCCTCTTGTGTCTCTTGTTGCATCATCTTTTGCATCAACTCACCACACCAGCCCGTCATGCTAGCTCGCTGTCTTCTTTAGGAGGCACCAGGAACCGAACCAGGGACCTCCCATGTGTTAGGCGGGAGCCCAATTGCTTAAGTCACATCCGCATCCCACATTGACTTTTTTTTTTTTACTTATTTTTT
>JAQZBX010009317.1:0-29595 GCA_029593785.1 Cabassous unicinctus
AATCCTCCACCATTGCCCCACTTTCATGCAGGCTTGACCCGTTAGAAAAGTATTCTACTGCATGGAACTGGAGAAGACCTGACGTTTCTGTGGGTGGTAGAGTGGGAGGGAAGGTGGCCTCAACAGAGAGGCCTTGGGTCAACATCTGCAAAGCTCTGCCAACAGCAACTGTCTACGTAGCATGATGGTGTAAAATCTGTGCTCTTTACATTGCCTTCAGGTGTGTTACTAAAGGTTTCTTGAGTTTTCCTAGTAAGTAACCCCATAACAGAGGGATAGTGGTTATGTTTTATGCGTGAGGAAGGAGGTACACTGGAAAGAAAAAAAAAAATATCACCATAAAATCAAACTGGAAAAACTTACTGGAAAAACTCCGCTAGTGAAACACAAAAATATGGTTTAACCAATTTAGATCTTTCTGGAAAGAGGCCTTTGTGAGGGGGTGAATGGATGGTGATGCTAATAAACACTGCATACTTGGAATCTCCCAAAAAGCAGGAAAGCAGGCTCTGTCCAAGGGCAGGTGTGATGATGCATTTTGGAGAAATAACACCCCAGATTGTCATAGGCAACCCTGGAAAATACACAGCAAGGCATAGTGCAAGAATTCATGTACTTTCAAGTCAATCTGAAAGTATCAAGAATTTTATTTGCTTTTAGAGTAGACCAGTCTTATATACCAGGAACATTCCATTCAAGCCTTAAGTACTGGGCTCTGCCCCTGGTTTACTTAGCTCTACCTCTGCTGAGTAGTCCTCCTTCCATCTACTTTCTTTTGCCTGAGTCTTAGTGTGGCTAAGGTATGATCTCCAGTTACTTAAATCTGAACATTTCTTCTATACATCACTCACTCTTCATTTCCTCACAGGTATAAATGCAGATCTCCTAGTGTAAGGAAAAATAATTCATCCCACTTCCCCTTACCCCCAAAGATGTCCACATTCCTGTTCCTTGGGAATAGTGAATATGGTACCTTACATGGCAAAACTGATTTTGCAGACATGATTAAGTCAAAGACATTGAAATGAGGAGATTATCCTGGATTATCTGGGTGGGCTCAATGTAACCACAAAGATCCTCAAAAGATGTGCCGGTGGTCCCTAGAAACCAAAAAAGTCAAAGAAATGGATTATCACCTAGAGTTTACAGAAAGAAGACAGACTTGCCAACACCTTAACTGTAGCCCAGTAAGACTCATTTTGGACATTTGACTCCAGAACTATAAGATACATTTGGTAATTTCTTACAGCAGCAGTGAGAAACTAATAACCTGGAAAGAATAATATTCTGATTTCTTGGTCCTTGACACCTTAGTGAAAATCAATTAAACAAGGTCTTGAGAGTTAAATTTGGATAAAATATCACAAAAGAGAAGATGGAATAAGAGAACCAGGACTAGCACACTATTTCCTTCCTATGTCTAGGAAGAGCTGGTCATTAACAAATAAGCCTCAGCGTTCTCTCTTAGGGAAAGTTCTCTGCATATCAGGCAAAAGAGAAGATGGACTAATGCAGGTCCTTCCTCCAGGCCATCTGTTTTTCCTGGAAGAGAAGGCAATCACATCCTACTCATAGCTGTGCTCTTTGCACATAGAACCTTTGTCTTTGTGTCCATCTCCTTATCTGGAACATGGCACCAAATCTAGAAAGGAGAATGTGCTCAGTAAATGCCTGTTGATAGGGTGAGTCTGTGTCCACCACATGCCTTGAAGAGAGTACATCAGTACAGTTCTTTTGAACCAATAAGTTGAGGGTGTTACAAGTAAATTGTGAGTTTTTGTCTACCTTGCTAACTTTATCAATAAAACAGATGTCAATATTTAAAAATAGAATTTTGTATAGATCATTATCCAAAACTATGAGGGGATATCAGTATCTTTTTTACTGCTTATATGTATTTGGCTTAAACAGATTATAGAAATGCAGATGTTAGTTGAGTCTAGTGTGGTCTCATCACAACTACTCATTATATAAATGTATGAAGGTTACTACAACTTTGAACCTCAGTGTCCTCTTTGTTCCCTGTCTTAGGGCTATTATTACAAATACCTCAAAGTGTTTGGTATAAACAATAGGAATTTACTGCCCCACAGTTTTGTAGGTATTGGGGATTGAATCATGTCTTCCACAAAAGGCATGTTCAGGTCCCAACTCCTGGTCCTGTAGGTGTGGACCCATTTGTAAATAAAACCTCTGAAGATGTTATTAGTCAAGGTTTGTGGAAACTGAATGAAGGCAGGCCTTAGTCCAATATGGCTGAAGTCCTTATGAGCAAAGGGAATTGGACAAAGGAAGGGAAGCCATGGGAGAAGCAAGAAGATGGAAGTCAAGGAAGCCTGAAAGAGAAAGGAGAAGATGCCACTGCATTGGCATGTGACAAAAAAGTCAAGGAACCACAAAGACTGCCAGCCAACCAAAAGACGCTGACTCTGGAAGGAAGCAAGCCTTGCAGTTTCTAAAACCATGAGCCAATAAATTTCTGTTGCTTAGGCCAACCCATTGTATGGTATTTGTTTTAGCAGCCAGGAAACTAAAACAGGAGACTAGAAGTCCAAAATCAAGATGTTGGCAAGAGCATGCTTTCTCTGGATTCTATGGCATTCTGGTGGTAGCTTGCCAGCAATCCATAACTCAATCTCTATCTCTGTCACATGGGCATTTGTCTCCTTCTGTCTCCTACTCCCTGCCTCTAAATTTCCTCTGCTTATAAGGACTCCAGTCTTATCAGATTAAAGCCCAGCCTGATTCACTTTGGTCTCTTCTTAACTAACAAGATCTTCAAAGATCTCCCATTTACAAATGGGTTCACAGGACTGGGAGTTAGGACTTGAACACATCTTTGTGGGGGGCATGATTCAATTCATACTACTCTCCCACCACTTCACATGTGTTTTCCTTGTTTTATCAAGCTCTTAACTTTCCATTTCAAGTTCCTATCTCATTCCTTCGAAGATAGGGTCTGTGTCTCATCTTGGCATTTGATGACTAGCAAGCACCTAGCACATAGGAAACACTCAAATATTTCAGAAATATTTAATACATTCACTCTATCAAATTCTAAGTTTTGAAAGCCAGAATTGTGTCTTATTCACCTTATAATAGATGGTCCTTACACCCCGTGCTCCCTCCCTAAGCAGACCCACTCCGCCCAGGGCTTTACCCCATGCACATGACTCACAAACATGTCTCCACCAGACCTCACCCTGAACTCTAGACCTATATATACAACTCCCTACTAGTGCACATTAAATTCAATACGACAAAGCTGAACTTGTGGTATTCCTCCTCAAACTCCAAATGATCTCTGGAAACACCACCATCCTGCAGTGGCCATATAAGCCAGACTCTTGGAAGCCATCCATGAAAACTCCTATTCCTCAATCCTTCATATCCATTCCCTCACCATGCCTTCCCTAGTGGTGCCTGGTATCCCCAAATCACCATCCCAAACCCTTCAATGACTACCCATTGTTCCTCGATATGACTTAAAATGCTCTGCATTTACCAGTCACATTACATCACTTGCAGGCCATATTTTGCTTGTTTTGTTAAGGAGACAAAGCTCTCTGGCCTCATTTGTACCACACCCTACCTTGTTCCCTCCACATCAGACACACTGATCTTTTGATCTCTGGAGCTTTCCATCCTCCTTCCTATCTGGGCACTTAGACATGTTGACTAGGTTAAGAGGAAAGTAAAGATATTTTCAGAGAGAGTGAACCCCTACTCAACTTTACCAGTTACCTCAAGCATCTCTTCCTCAGGGAAGCTTCCTTTGTCTTCCATATGAGGTCAAATGGCTCCATTACAGCCTTTCTTTGTACCACATACCCCTCCTTCATAGCAATCGCCACTATCACAACTGTGATACTTTGTGTGATCATTTGATTAATGTCTGTGTCCTTCACGAACACACATGGAAGCAGGCACTGAGCCAGGTTTTGCTTCTTTCTGAATCCCTAGCCCACAGCAGGCTTTCAATAAATATTTGTTGAATAAATGAACAAATGAAAGGGTGATCAGGATCTAAACCTCCTAGAGTTCTGAGTATTCTTTAGTGCGGATGGAAACACAGTAGTCTGACATATCCCACTGACCTTCCCTTTACTTTTTATTTTGATGCCTTGCTCAGACCAGAGTATTTATCTTTCCATATGGTCATAATACATTTCTACCAAAAGAAAAACAGTATCTGTAACTCCAGTCAATGGCCAAGGAGTTTGTAAGGATGGAAAATTTCCTTTCTCTGTGTTATTACTTGTATTCAGATTATTCTGATTTTAACTCTTGACCTTATTGTCCCACTAGCATACAATGATCTCCACTGTTAGACTAGAGATCTCCTGTTGCTTTCCTCTTCTCTGAATGCGAAAGACCATACACTTATTCAAAGACCAAGGTTCCAAACCCGGTTTTGCAATCCCCAAGGGGGATCTCATTTTCAACTCACCAGCACAAACTCTATTGAAAATCACTTCAACCTGAGTGTACTCCCGCATTTCTTAAAGGAAGTTGTAGGTGAGATTACAAAACATGAATAACAGTTATAAATACTGAAAAGACAGGTCCCTTCAATTCAGAGTCACACCACCTACACATAAAACCCTGAAAAGAGGTTGAGAGACGCAGCTGTTTCTTGGCACACTCCTGTTCCCCGACAATTGATTGCTTATGTCTGTACAGCAGTTCGCACATGCGCTCATTTGACTTCACAACTTGCTTGGGCAGGAGACAAGGCAGGTGTTTCAAATCTCTTCATTTAGTATGAACTCACACAAGGTAACAGCCCGCTCTTTTTACCTGGGTTCTTCATCTTTGTTATCCTGGTACTATCTGACATACAATAAACCTGGATAAGTATTTTTGAAGGAGTAAATAGATAAATGTATGATTTTATGCCTGGTTTCTTTCTAAAAAGAATATTTTTAACTGACTTGCCCCACATTACCCAGTTAGTAAAGGATGGGCCTTGGATTTTCAACCCAGCTTTTGGATTCTAAGTGCAATGTCCTTTCCTCTCCATAGTCAATGAGAAGACTCCTGAAGCAAAAGGACAAGGGATAGTGAGAATACAAGGGGCAATACTACTTTGTACTCCAAGGGTCTTCTGTGAATGGTGGATAACACTGTGGGCATTTTAAGTCTCTTTGGATAACAAAAAATAAGCACAGAAGCGAGAAAGCATTGATTTTATTCGGTCAAGCAGCAGGAAGAAGGTAAATAGACTCTGAACACAAATGAGCAGCCATGCCTGGGGTCTTCTTCCTACCCAGCTGAAGCCCCCCAAATCAGACAGAACCCTGAAAACAAAATGAGTCAGGCATACCCCTGACATGGCACAAATTCCAACGCAGGGAATTTTATAACCCTCAGGATGTTAAAAGAAGCAAAAGACCTAGAGGATATGTATTCCCGGCCCATTAAAGAAAGTTTACTTTAAAATATTTTACATTTCTTTATTAAAGTCGAACAGGCAGGATATAAGCACTATAAACTTTCCAAGGAGAGAACATTGCTGGCATTCCAAGTAGAGAAATTATTGCCTTGTGTGAGAACCAAGTCTTGCTATTTCACTTTACAAGGGGCCATGGCATGGCATATTTTTCTTCCAGGATCATAATGCAGATGGATGGGCTTTTGAAAATTGAAATTGTTGGTGGATTTTCTTTGCTGCCTCATTACTAAACCAGTGAGCAAGAAGGCTCTGTGGCTAACTCACAGGGCAAGCTTGCCCCAAATAAGCCCTGTGTTATAGGCAGGGCTTTGCAGCACCCCTCGAATTATACCTCAGGGATGTCATCAGGGCCTCCTTTCCCTTCAGAGACAAGCCTTTCTGTAAAATTGCATGAGAGGGGGGCGGATGTGGCTCAAGCAGTTGAGTGCCTGCCTCCCACACTGGAGGTCCCGAGTTCGGTCCCCAATGCCTCCTAAAAACAAAAACAAACAACAAGCAAACAGGCGAGAAAACTAACTTAGGGGAGCCCATGTGGCTCAGTGGTTGAGTGCCAGCTTCCCACACATGAGGTCCTGGGTTCAATTCCTGACCCCGGTATCTAAAAAAAAAAAAAGAAAATTGCATGAAAAAGAGAAACAATGGACACCCCTGATCCAACTCTTTCTTTTCCCACCCCAGGCTCCAGTCAGCACCAGGAGGGGGCTCATATGCATGACTGAGGGCATCTTAGGGCCCAGACACCCAACTTCCATCCTCATCCCTACAAACAATTCTTTTTGGCCACTCCTTGGGTCCAGAAGTGTACACACTGGCAGACTGGTCCACCCTCCAGAAGAGGGTTCTAGGCACAAGAAAGATTCTCGTGAGCAAAATATAAGATTCTGGTGAGCAAAATGTTCCCCTCATTCATATATATATTAGATTGTTAATGCACATGTGTATGTGTGTCTATACAAAAAAACAGGCACGATTAAATTTCAATAGAAGAGAAACAGACACACAGAGTTCCACTCAAGCACGTTAATGGCAGAACAATAGAATGAAGGTAACAGGGTACAGAAAGTCTCCTAGGCTGTCTATTTCCTCTGTCCTAAAGCCTGGCTATTGAGTTTTCCTTGTACTCCACAAGGTCTGTTTCCTGATAAGTATTTATACCATAACCCCAATCACTGCCTTTATTTGAACTAGCTAGAATTTCCATTCCTTGCCAAAACACTAAAGTTAAGCTAGTTTTTCACTCTTTTTCAAATGGGGAAACTAAGATGTGGAAAAATTGTGGCTTACCTTATATAAGGCAAGCATCTATTAAGCTTTAGGCAACAACTAATACCTAGCATGTGTGACTACAATTTCAATGCTCTTTCGCATTTATTCTCCTAATGCCAAAAGTTCATTTAGGTAGCATGGTAGACTCTATTTTGGTTTAGCAGATATTCACTGCCTCTCCTTCCAGCTCCAGGGAAGAGAGTATTTTCTTACTTCTGCATTTCATTCCCCCCAAAGAAAATACCTCAGTTAGCCATTGGTCCAAAGAATTTGAGAAACACATGGAAGAGATGCAAACTCAATATACAGCCTAGCACAAAGCCCAGCCAAGCCCAGTTTAGATCAGCTTAGACTCTGCCAACTTGCAGACACATGAATGAAAAATAAATGCTGGTTGTTGTCTGCTATTAAGTTCAGGAGTAGTTTGTCCCACAGTATTTTTGTGTCTATAGCTGTTTTATACAGGTACATCATCTGTCTTCCAAGTTGCATAGGTAACAGTTTAACCAAATGTTTCTCCACCAGATAACATGAGTCATTAACAGTTTCCTTGTTGCCTAACACTTAAACTGAAAACTAATGTCACACATTGTAGGTTTTCCATTATACTCTACTTCTGGTAACGGTGGTACCAATATTTATATTAGCTAGCTTAATTCACTTACGCTTCAGTTCACTACCCAAAAATCTCAGCTGCTTGCTATGACAAAATTTTATTTCCCACTGTGGCTGCAGCTATTTTCCAGGAGTCTTCATTCTGAGATGCAGGCTGAAGGAGAAGTCCCTCCCTGGGACAAGCCATTCTTAATAAAGAAGGAAAGAGCAACTGAACCTAGTGCTGCCTTTTAAGGCTTCAGCTCAAAGTGTCCTACATCATTTCTGCTCACATTCCATTGGCAAACACAAGTGACAGAGCCAAAGCTGCTCTATTGATTGGGGTTATGTAATCACTTCAAATAAATGGAGAAAAACTAATCCGGAAGAATTACACCACAATACCTGCCAAATAGCAAGGTCCTCCTCATCCTTCAAGAAGCAGATCAAAATATCCTGCTTCTCCCCTTTCTACTCTAAAGCATCTATTACAACATTGAGACTTGTGCATAAATACTGTCAGGGCAGTGTACTGTCTAACCTACCATTTAGTGAGCCCTTTGAGGACAGGGGTTACACCTTCTCCTATTCTCTTTCCTAGTGCTTACCACAATACTGGGCACCTCGTGTATTGCTCAATTAATTCTTACTTTTTTATAAGTGAGTAATAATGCACAGAACCAATCCTGAGAACAAGGGATGTTAGGAAAATGCTATATTGTAGGGTGGGGGAAAAGAGGGATACCAGAAACTCAATTTTGCACTGTTAAGTTGAAATACATATACCAGACATACAAGGAAAAATATAGAGTAGGCTGCTGAATGCATATGACTAAAGCTCGGGAGTGATGTCCAGGGTGGGGTTATAAATTTGGCAGTCATTAGCACATGGATAGTGTTTAAAGCCCTAAGACTTGGTGCTACCTAGGGAAAGAATGGAGAAAGAGATGTTCATGATGTGTTTCCCATTTCTTATCTCAGTGCCTAACTTGCCTGGAGACTCTAAGTCAGAACCACAATTGTTTCCTTGGACAGGCCCACGGTTACCTTTTGAATGGGCCTCCATCCTGAGTGACCATTGATTTTCCCCTTGGGATGTAGATACTCAGTCTCAAAACTCCAGTTTGAACCTCTCTGTACCCTTGCACTGATCTCTACGTAGGGCTGTGCTGTATTCATAGAAGGACCTTCAAGGGGCATTCCCTCTCCCCCTGGACACTTGCTGTGTGTGCCATCCCTAACAAATGTTTGCCACTCACTTCCCTTCTCCTCATGTATGATGTCGGTAGAATGGTGAACTTGTATTGAGTGGATAAGGGCCAGGCATGATGATCTATGCTTTGCTTATGTTATCTCATTCCATCCTCACCACAATTTGGTGCATCAGGCATTGACCCAATCTTCAGATGTCATAGCTGAGGCTCAGAGAGATTTAGGTAATGGGCTTAATGTCACAGCTAAAAAGGAGCAGGACTTTGAAGTGTAGGTATCTCCAACTGCAGATCCCACATTCTACACAAGCCACTGAGCTGCCTCAATTATGAGAAACTCTTAGGAACTGAGTCTTCTAGAAGGAGGGAGGTACTTTGCACTTCAGAGACAAAGAAACATACACACACACATCTCATTATATATTATATGATTAAATATTTGGAATGAAAAACTCATTACACTTGTACTTATAAACCTTGTTCTTGTGAAATTGAAACTTAGCCTAGTAATATATATTGCCCAAGAGTTATCTTCTGAAAGCTTCCTTGTTGCTCAAATGTGGCCTTTCTCCAAGACAAACTCAGCATATAAACTCACTACCTTTCCCCCAATGCGGGACACGACTCCTGGGGATGAGCCTACCTAGCACTGAAGTATTATTACCAAGCACCAACTAGCGACGCATTTGGAAAAAGACCTTGACCAAAAGGGGGAAATATTAAATACAAATGAGTTTTAATGGCTTAGAGATTTCAAAGTGAGTTGGGAAGTCATTCCAGATGTTATGTTTATGCATGTCTCAGCAGGATCTCATTGACTGCCACAGTAAACAGTGCTGCAAGCAGGGGTTCTCCTGAGGGCTCTGGAGATATCTGGACACTATAGGCAGGGCAGACAGGCTCAGGAACTCGGCACCCTGTCAGTGGGCCCTAGCTTGGAATATATGATAACTTATTTCCACAATGTCTCGGAGTTAGATTCATTTATAATTTCCCTACACATGGCTCTTCTGCCCCTTTTATTTGAACCTATAATTAGTACTACACCCAGTAAATATATGTCCCAGAGACTTAAATCTTCTGGCTGTTCATATGCCAGTTGAGCCCTGAATCTCAGCAGAGTTGCAGCCGACACCTACTCTCCAGTTCATTGGACTCATCCAGGACAGCTAACAAAAGGATGATGATGGCCAACGCCCATCCCAAGAACCAGAGAGTATCTACAACTGCAAGCAAGACAGTTCCATCAATCTGCCCCATGGGATCTAAGACCCCTCTCAACCGGAAGCAGAGTGGGCATCACCAGCCCAAATCCTCAAGATTGAGGAACAAGCAAACATAAGGGGGGAATGCAACTATGGGCTAAAGTAGACTTATTACTATTCTAGTAATGGAAGAACTTGTAACATTGATGTAAATACAGTGGTCACCAGAGGTTCTGAGGGGAGGGAGAGGGAAGAATAGGTGGAACATGGGGCAATTTGGGGACATTGGAATTGTTCTACATGATGGATACAGACCATTACACATTTGTCAAAACCTATAAAATTGTGCGGTGCAAAGTGTACACCGTAATATAAACTATAGACCATGGTTAGTAATGCTTCAATATATGTATTCATCAATTGTAACAAATGTACCACACCAATGAAAGATGTTAATGGATGAAAATGTGGGAGGGGGGGTGTATGGGAATCCCCTATATTTTGATGTAACATTTATTTAATCTAAAGCTTTTTAAAAAATAAAGGAAATTTTTGAAAAAAAAAAGACCCTCATTACGTAGTCCCCTACTTTCTTAACTAAGAGGTGATGGACGTGATTTAACCCTTCCTTCAGTCATTTATTTTATGTGTACCCTGGGCAGTGTTTTAATCTTATTTCAAATTAATTTTTGTCCTCCAAAACTCTTAAGTTTACAATCTAGTTGAAGAGGAAGAAGAAAGCTCCACGTATTCATACACACACGTACGTAGATATCAAAGAAAGAAAGATTATACTAACACAAATGAAGCAATTCCCTTTAACTGCTGAAGGCTTCTAGTATGTCAAGGCATTTTCACATATACCATTTCTTCTGATCCTCACAAAAATTATCACCCTTTCACAGATGAAGAAACTGAGGCTTGGAGAATTTCAATACTTTGTTGAAGGTTATACAAAAACTCAATTGCAAAGCTGAGAAATAAAACCCAGGTTCCACACCAAGTTTCTTTCTAGTAATTTAATGCTGACTCAGCACAAGCACAAAAGTCTCTCTTATTCTGTAGGATCTCTGGGGGAGAGAGCCTATAGGACCCCAGCCCCTTAATAGAAATTGAGCCTCGGTGTTCATTTTTCTAAGTTGGGATGTGGGGTTTGGCTGGGTGATGCCTGAGGGAGGGGGTGGCAGGAGGGAGAATGTGTCTGCTTTGCAGCTCTTGCCAGCCCTGGAGAGCTGGCATTTTCCAAAAGAATGCTTGGTTCTCAGAAACACTACTGATAATGAGGTTGCTCATTTTTTAAATGCTGTAACCAGATATTCTAGGAAAACAGTCCTGGTTCCAGGAGTGCAGCCCTGGTGTTTGCGTTTAAGGTTTGAGGCAGCTGTTCAAGATGAGCTGTCAGCTGGCCTCGCGACCTGTCAATGGACTGAGAGGAGAGGGCCACAATCAGGGCATTGTATTGGCCCAGAAATCCCAGGGCTCCTAGCAGCCTGAGACGACTGTGAGAATCCCTGAACCTGGCACACACTAAATTGGACTTTTTACCTCCTGGGACCCTGGTGAGAGTGAAGAGTGTGTGTGTGTGTGTGTGTGTTTCACATCAGAGCAAACCAGCCAGCGGATTACACAAAATCCCCTCTAGCCTTCAGTGAGACTTGGAGGATAATGCAAATGTATTTGGACTGAAGATGAAAATCTGGGGCCAATGGGAAATGAGGTGGCACAGAGCAGTTTTCCAGGCTTGGCAGGGATGCAATTTTCCAGGAGGCAGTCTCCTTTTATGTGGCTCCTATAGGCAGGGCAGAGGGCTCAGCAGAGTATCACCCAAAGGCTCAAACATGGACAAGACCCTGGCTTTGCCTAGATAGCCACCAATTCAGAGGCAAACAGGTCATCAATAGGTCATCTGGGACATCCCCCTGCCTCCTGAACCACATTCTCTCTATGATCCCTCTCACCTTGCATCTACTTTCTTCATATATTGAATGAGAAAGAAAATTAATGTTTACTGAGTCTTAATTATGTATCAGGCACTTCATTTAATTTATGATGGGGACAACAGAGTAGGATAATAGCTAATATTTGTGGAAGGCTTACCAGGTGCAGCATAAGTCTAAGTGTTGGACATACAACAATTCTCACAACAATCCCAAGTGACAGGCTATGGCAAATATCCTTATTTTACAGATGAGCAGACAGAGGCACTGAGAAGGACACTTGGCTAGTGTTGAAGAGCTGGGATTCTGCCCAGGCAGTCTGCCTCGGGAGCCCTCCTCTCACCCCCAAGCCAAGCTTCCAGCCTGCACCCAAACGAGGCTCGCCACCCCCAGACCAGACACCTGGTGTCTCACTGAGGTCAGGCTGAAATGGATCTCCTCCTCTTCTGCTTCCATCAGAATTTCCTCCAAAGGGCAGAATCAAAGGCGGCCTCCACTCCAGGGCTTGTCTGAGGGTCCTTGAAGCCTGTCGTCTCTTAACATTACCTCGCCAAGGGTTTTTAAAAACGTGCCAGTCCCTGAAAGTTCAGTGACGCTAATAAACCAACAGGCATCTGGTGGTGACAACACTGGTTGTATGTCTGAAAATTAAGAAACTTGTAGTCAACACTTCTGTTTGCTTTTGGTTCTGCTTTTAATTGGTACTTAATCTTCTACAGCATCTAATTTAGTAAGTGGTTTCTTGAGGGTTGTGACTATCAACTGGTAAAATGCAGATCCCCTTCTCAAGGAGATGATGACTGCCCGAAGTTAAAGAAGAAAAGATCAGGGAGTGAATGTACCTCAAGAGATTGAGCACCCGCCTCCCACATGGGAGGTCCCTGGTTCAGTTCCCGGTGCCTCCTGAAAAAACAAACAAAAAGCAAAACAAATGAAAAAAACAACTCAGGGAAGCCGATATGGCTTAGTGGTTGAGCGTCAGCTTCCCACATACAAGGTCCCGGGTTCAATTCCCAGAACCTAAGAAAAAAAAAAAAAAAACTTTACAAAATACAAATCTGATCATGGTGACCTCTGGTTTGCAATATATCCGGGGCTTCACAATGCTTTCAGGATGAAAAGACATATGTCTCTTTTTTAGCCCTTCTAGATCATGTTTCTCACCCACTATCTCTCCAGGCCTTCAGCACGGGGACTCCAGGCACAGAGACTCAGAGGATGAGACCTCCTTGGGCAATTGCATCTTTGCACACACTGCTTCCTGAGTGCTTTCCTGAACACTTTCTCTCACCTTCCACCCCACTCCTCTACGTGGCTAACACCTACTCATCTAAATCTCCATCACCCCCTCCAAGCTAATTCCTGAGAGTGTCTAGGAGGCCAAGTGTGCTTCTTGGAGGCTCCTACCATACCCTGTACCTACTACCTCTATCACCTAGAGTTGTTATTGTCAGAATCTTTATTGCACTGTGACTTCCTTGAGGGAAGAGGCTGTGTTCTTTCTTCCTCTGTATCCTTCGAGGCTAAACCATTCCTGGCACCTAGTAGATATTCAAGGAATGCTTGATGAGTGAGTAATTCATGTTTATAAATTTTCTGTTTAAATATAGACTGCTTTAAGATTTCAGAGGGGCCAAGGTATACGGAGCACCCTTTGTAAGTCACCCTAGTTAGAATATGATGTTCACAAAGATACACAAGGAGAGGCTATATTAAAATAATTAGGATGCACATATTAACCCTATTGTTTGCTCTGATTTTAGTTACTTTTCTTGGTGTGATGTTTCTGAGTACCAGGGTATAATGTTCAGCACCATAAAGAACAGAACGTATTTTAAGTGCTTCAAAGGCAGAAATTGAGGCTGACAGGGCTGCAGCAAGGTGTGTGCTCAGAGAATGTTCACTGACTACACAAACATTGAGCCAGCATAGAAACAGACCTGTTTTCTGTTGTCATCAGTAGAAATCCAAAGGAAATTCTGAGTATAGTTTTGATATCGAATGTAGTCTTGAATGTAGTTTTGACATTGGAAAGAGGGACAATAATTAGCAAAGTCCTGAGTCAGAGCCATGTATATGTAATTCCTGATGAGTATAATCACATATTTGTTTGAATTGAGCTTTCACCATTTATTACATTTACTACTCCCTCTCCAGAGAGGGGATTTAAGTTTCAGAAGTTTTTGTTTGTTAACTTTTGAAGACCCCTCTGGTCTACTTATTATTTTTACTGCTTTGATTACTTAGTGACTATTCTCTGATTTTACCGTCAAGTGTATAGAGTTTGTGCATGCCTGGGGAAGGGAACAAGAGAGTATACCTGAATCCAGCTAGGAAGCAGAAATTTAAAAGTAGGAAAGGTTAATGTGTGTGTGTGTGTGTGTGTGTGTGTGTGTGTGTGTGTGTGTGTTTAGAACCGAGAAGAAAAAACAGGGTGAGAAAACCCAGATCCCCCTTCCTCCGCCTCTCTGACCTTGGAATTCCATCTGAAATACAGCACTCACTTCTTATCCACTGAGCCTCGTGACCTTGGCTGGTAATCACGCCTAAACTGGCATCCAAGTAACTAATTTGGGGGTGGGGAGAATGAGGGGAAGAGGGCGGATTAAGGAATGGGAAGGAAAAAAATATCCCAAACTGCAAAAGTTAATTTTCCTGCCAGGTGGCTTCCAAAACATCCAGCAGCTTTATTTAAGGCTTTGAAGTTTTGAGCCAACAGTTCCAGATCTGTAATATTTACCCTGCAGTCACCAAAAACAAAAGTCGACTACGTTCCTTGAAGACAATCTCACCAGCATTTCAGGATGACAGATGGAAGAGACTGAAAAAAGAGTTATTGGATGACCTGTACCTCCTCACTCAATTTTTGTGATAATTTTTTATATTTGGTCTCGCTCTCGCTCTCTTGCATGCTCTCTCTCTCTCTCTTTCTCACTCTCTTTCTCCCCCTCTAGCTCTATCATTTTTTTCTATCTCCCTTTTTAACCTTCCTCTACCTCCCCCCTGCCTCTCAACGCAATCAGCTGTTGCATTATTTACCAGGTATGTCAAGAACTCATCCTGGAAAAGCAATAGTTAACTAAACTCCCTAGGCTAAATTCCTTTAACCAAGAACTTGAACCCTGCTGCTTACACCCTTGGACCAAGCAAAAAGAAATAATGGTGAAGCCAATTCTGTATTCTGAAGCTAAAACATGCTCAGGAGGCAAAGCCTCTGTTCCAACTTGATGGTTGCTTGTCATTCATCTCTCTCCCTCACCACCACCCATCCTTCTTTGCCCCTCCAAATCCTACTCATCTTTCAAAGTTCATTAAAGGTCACCACCATCACTCATTTAACAAATAAGTATTGAAGGACCTACCATTTGGCAGGCACTGTTCCAATCCTGAACTAAAAAAAGTCCCTGCCCTCTGGGATGTCACGTTCTAGTGGGAGAAACATACAATAAATAAATAAATAATTGAAATGTATCGTGTCCAATAGAGATCCATACTGTGGATCAAAATAAAGGAGGATGAGGGCAATAGAGACTGGTGGGAGCAAGGGTGTTACTTGTATGTGGGCAGAGACCTAAAGAGATGGAGGAACAAAGAAAAGATGCCTGGGAAGAGCATTTCAGCAGAGAAACTAGCCAGAGCAAAGGCCCTGTGGTAAGAAAACACCTACCAGGTATTTGTTGGCCAGGAAACAACAAATAAACAAGTTGGTTGGACAATGGGGAGAATGGTAGGAAATGAGGCAAAGGAAATATCAGGAGGCTGGATCACACAAAGCTTTGAGAGGCCATTGGCTTTAACTCTGGGTGAAATGGGAGCCACTGGAGAGTTTTAAGCTGACGAATGACATGATCTGATCCCTGTCAGACTTTGAGTTGCTGTGTTGAGAACAGACTAAGTGAAAGGGCTTAAGCAGCAATATAAAAGTCTAGCTCAGCCATTGAGGAGAGAGATAATGGCAGCTTGCACCAGGATGGTGATGGTAGAGGTCAAATTCTGGATGTGGTTTGAAGGTGGAGCCAACTGATATAATTGCTGATGGATTGGATGTGAAGAGTGAGAGAAAATGAGATGTTAAAGGATGACATGTAGAATATTAGCCTGAACAGCTGGAAAGAGGGACTCATTCCCTACTCTGTACTCCCATATACTTTTGTTAATACCAATATAATAAAACTTTAATGACCATTGTGCATGGGTGCATCTCTCCCTTGAGATGCACTGTCTCTTAACTTTTAGGTCTTAACATGCTGAGACTCTAATGAAAGTTATGAACTCTTGCCAATGAGGGGAAATATACGTAAACACATTCAAACAAATATTTGCATTCAATTTCATAAGATTCATTTTTCTCTTGAAGCTCCTCCATGGGCCCTTGAGTGGTTCATGGATCCAAGGTTAAAAATAAACCCAAGCACTAGATTTATTTATTCTTTTTGTAAATTATTACTGAGCACCTAGGACTCTGAAGACATTGAGGATACAGTGGTGACCAAAAGTAGCTAGAATCTTTTCCCATGGAGATCACAGTCTGATGTGGGAAACATAAAATGTTAGGAAAGAAATAATTATAATTTGTATAAGGAGCTATGAAGGAAAACAAAGCAGGATGACATAATCAACTATAACAGAGCATCATGTCCAAGATCTAATCAGGAAGCAGAAGGCACCCCAGGCCTTATAAACAGAGGGGATTTAATAAAAGGAATTGCTTGTACACATGATGGAAGGAATGGAGGGAGTGAGACCACTCAAAGAATAGCAACATAAGAAGCCCACTGCCATCCTCCACTCCCTCACTTCTATCACCCCCCATCACTATCCAATTGAAGGAACAATAGGAAAAGGTGGTGCTACCAGATCCCAGAAGTGGCACTCTTTGGGAGCTAGAATCATAGTGGGGGTGCTGCTCAGTGGGAGTCAAGACTACAAGTAAGGGCCTGTCTACTGGAAATGCCACTTGAGGCAGAGCAAGAGAGAGAAAAATTCCCTGGCTTTTCCCACTCTCTTCCTCCAGTATTCCATCAGTGCCTTCCATTGGCCAAACATGGCCAGAGCCACTTCCCTGCAATTCAGAAAAAGACAAGAGAGGAACAGGAATGGATGAGAGAGCAAACATATGAACGACTGATGCACAGAGAAACCTACTTAGAAAGGGTGGTCAAGAAGGACCAATCTGAGAAATTGGATTAGAAGGCGACTGTCAAGGGGAAGATACAGGAAGACCATTCCAAGCAGAGGGAATTGCATCTGAGAAGTTCTGCCTCTTTGGGGGTATCAGGGCCTCACCTTAAGCCAATCTGGTCGTTTACAACTGGCACATTCTTTAAACAATCAGAGTAAGAGATAGCCATGTGGTCGTTCTTCTACAACCATGTCAGGCGACGTATTGCAGTGGAAACAACCTCAGACCAAACTTTCAGATGCCCAAATACATGTATTAGTGAGCGTGTGGAAAGATGGTCATACAGCTTGCTTTGTCCTTTAAGGTACCCCAACAAGTACCTTACCTGAAAGGTGAACCCTGAAGAGGAGGAAACAATATCCTGGCAGCAAGATGTGCTATTATGGTCCTTCTCTAAGTGAAAGAACACAAGGCCACAGGGAGTTCTAGATTAAGGTGGTCACTCAGAAGGTGATGGGTTGTGGGGCCTGCCAGGTTCTTATACTTTATTTATGCAAAGAGGAGGTAAAACTACCCAACCAATCATCTGTCTTTAACACTATTCATTTCATCAATGAGAAATTACTTGTAGCATCACTTACATTAATTACTATACTTTCTAATACAGATTTAGAAATTTATATTGAAAGCACTTGCTGAGGTCATTTGTGGAGTGTGGATTCTTTACTAAGGTCAATTAAATATTACCTAGCTGCCCCTGGGGTATAGATGGAAGCTAACCTGCACACATAGCTAAAATGTACATTACACCTTTTATACAGAAGTATCATATAATTAATTATAGACAGTGTAACAGATGGGGATGAAATGAGGTCAATGTGGCTAAAGCTTTGCTAGCAAAGAGTAGGCGATGAGGGTACAGACGTGAGCAGGGCCTCGTAGACCATCTTAGAGAGTTTGCGTTTAATTCAAACTGCATTGAAGGGCTTTACACAGGGAGGTAACATGATATGATCTGGTTTTTGAAGGCTCCTCTAGGCTGCCTTGTGAAGAATTGATTATGAGAAGGAAGAGTGGGGTCACATCATTCCAGGAGTTCAGGGGAGAGGTGAGGGCATCTATCCAGCATGATGGCAGTGGCTCTAGAGAGAAATGGAGAGAGTGGAGCTCTATTTTGAAAACATAAACACAGGAATTGCTGATGATTGGATGAGGGCTGGAATGGTGGTGGAATCAAGGACGATTCCCCAGTTTTTAGCTGCGTTCCTGGTTGTAGAATGGTAGATTTCACTAAAATGGAGGAAACTAAGAGAGAAAAGGGGCTGGAGGTAGAGCAGAAAAAGGAAAGCAGGAGAAGAGTTCCATTTTGCACATTTTAATTTTGTGAGATCCTTCAGAGCAAAGAACACAAATATGACTTATTTAACTATGTGCCCACCAGCACGGCCTTGCTGAGTGCTGAGTATAGGCCTGAAGTACTGAATATATGTATGCCTGTGTGTGTGCATGCAGACATGGCAGCACTTCAATTCCAGGCCATCAAAGGTAAGATAACCAACAACAAAACACATTTCAGGCAGAAATAAATGTTCTTTAAGACTTGACGACTTTGACTTGAGTTGGCAGGGTGATATGAATAAGGAATTAAAAAGCAAACAAGCCCAAGTGAATGAAGTTTGGGGTCTGGATAAAAGGATGCTTCCCATGGCCTTCTGTGTCCCTGAATGGGTGAATGGCCTTCCATTCCATTCGAGGGTCCATTGATGCACCTGTTCTTTGCCACTCAGACAGATGGCATTGCTATAAATGTTACTATCCCTGTGGGTGGATGTGGTTGTGATCTCATCATCTGTAAAGTAAGTGGGTTACTCTGGATGATCTCCAGACCTTGAAAGGTCCTTTTCAGATCCATCTTACCTTCTACAATTATTTGGAAATGCCTTTCAGAGAACCAACAATACAACAGCACCAACTGTGGGGACCTCTCTGGTGGGCTTCACGGAGTGAACTTAATATCACCAGACCTTTTCAAAAATAAAATAGAAGTTGGAGGGGAAGGAATTAAAAGATCTATATCTATGAATCATTTATTAAGAGGAAGAAAAACTCTTCTTTCTGCTATCTTCAGGAAAATATTATTCTCTCTTTTCTTTTTTTCTTTATATCACATTAAGTAAACAGAGAACAGTACCCTGTGGTTTACTTAATTTTCAAAGCACAGTTTAAGAGGCTTCAAGAAAGAAAGACCTACCAGAAGCCTCAAAGTAAGTTAAAATAAAGAAATCCCCCATGCTGTATTTCATAACTTACAGCAGATTTTCCAGGGCTGTTCACATAGTAAGTTATATATAGTGCCTTTGCCTAGAAAGGAAATAGATACAGACCATTAATAGAAAGAAAACTTTACTGTGAGCAGGTTATGCATATTCATGTAGTCCAGAACATTTCACAAACCACGACATTATTCATGATCAAATCATGAATCTATCCATATTTATAATTGAGTTGAGTTTGACCCTGAGCCTCCTAGTAGCCAATGCAAAATGAAACACAGACTCTGTTACTAAATAGTCATTATGAAAAAAAGGAGTCATACTATTTTGGAGGGATAACAATCAAATATTTCCTTTAAATCTCCTAGATATGGGGAATAGTGCAACTTTCCCACGGTAATTTTATATGGCTATGATCGTCACAGAAAGTCAAGGACATAATGTTAAAACACAGTTCAGGAAAAAAAAAAACACAATTCATTAAAGGGCTAGGGCAAAATAGACATTGGGTAGAACAGCAGGCTTCAAGGATAAAAGTAAAATATCTAAAATTCATTAGACATATGGAGGCCACAAGTCACCATGTGGCTAGTCCAATTTGACATGGGCTAAGTAAAATACACCCAATTCAAAAGCCTTTGTACAAAAAAAGGAAACTATCTCATTAATAATTTTTAAATTGATTACACGCTGAAATGATATTTTTAATGTATTGGGTTAAATAAAATAAATTACTAAAATCAATTTCTCCTGATTATTTTACTTTTTTTTTAGGTGGTTCCTAGAGATTTAAAATTACACATGTGACTTGCATTTGTGGTTCATGTTATATTACCATTGGGTAGCATTGCTTTAGAGGGACAAACTTGCCGCTTCATCTTGGACGTGTTACTTTCTCTCTCTGCCCATCATTTTTCACATCCATAAATTGAAGAATCCTACTACCTATCTCCATGGAGGCATAGGTATCAGGGTTAACGGGCTGGCTTGCAGAAAATGCCTAACCTGGTGCCTGCCACACTGTAGGGCCAGGCAGTCTTCCTTCTCTACTTCTCAGCCCAGAAACCTATTTTGGGGCCTGAGAATGACAAGATTCTGCTTCCTTCTTAGATAGTCCTGCTAAAGGATCTGCTTGTGGCTCTCCCTTCCCAGAGGTCTGGAGCTCTTTTCTCTGCTTTGAGGAAGTGCAGTACCCTGTAATTTCAGTGTCTCAAAACAGATAACTCTGGCCCCTGAGGAAAAGTCAGCATGATGGCAGGGGGGCCCTGTTTATAGAAGACAGGGGTCTAACACTGCTCAGGGGCTTGTTTAAAATTCTTTTTGTAACCACACAGCTCTCTGTTTGGGTTTGCTGCTCTCATTAAATAAATATCTGCAGAGTCTTCATGGATCATCCCAGATATGTGTGACCAGCATGTTTAGGATAATTAACCACACTCTTGACCAAATGCAATGGATTCCCAAGTAGGCTATTATGAGGCATTTAAGGATGGCCAAGGAGGGGTCTGTGAGGAACGGTACAGAGCTCTTCCCATCCAGGCCAAGAGAAAGGCACCCTTTTATAGTTATGTACAAGACCCCTGCTCACCAGCTTCTTGCATAAATGTCTTATGAACATTGAGAAGGCACAGGGAGAGTGATCAGAATGTTACGATACAAAAGGACTGATATGCAGGAAGCAAGAATATCTTGTTAACCTGAAGTTCACCTGAGAGTCAGCTTCATGGTCTCAGGGAAGATGTGCCAATTATTTGTGGTTAGCACAGAAATGATACGATTGTTTTGTCTTTATGAAATATTTGAAATACTAAGAATAAAGTCATATTTGGAGATCTACATTTGACCCTCAGCAAATCTAAGTCAATTTCAACACAAACTTTCCAAAGGGGAGAGTCAGAATTGGTCAGATATAGCAAATTCATACATACATACATACATACATACATGGGGTAAAAGGACCCTTTTTAAAAAGCACCCAGAAACAGCACGTTTCAAGAGAAGTGAGGAGAATGAAAACAAATAAAGCAAATTTTAGGCTATGCTGTTGTTTCTGGCTCCCAGTGCCTGAGAGACATAAGGATGCAGTCATTCTGGGGAAGGAGGTCTCAGGATAAAGAAGTGGTGACGCTGGTGGAGGTTGGGGAATGGACACAAAGACACCATGAAAGAGCAGGGCTGGGAGGAAGCTGGAGTTTGTCTACGAAGACTAATAAGTTATGACTGAACCCTAAAATGAAGTAAACTGTTATCAATTTCCTCTCTGGTAGGGAATAGAACCCAATTTTCCAGTGGGGGGGGGGGTAGGTACAATTTCTCCTGGGGGCAGGAACATGATACAGCCGCCATTTAGATCTGTTATTCTATTAGGTTGTTTTTTTCTTGTCTAGTTTAATACTCTACCCAATCATTGATTCAAAGGTATAACTTTCCCCCACAATGGGTCAAGCCAGTTAGTTATTTCTCTAGATCAGTTTTTCTCCATTGCCATATTTCCCCTAAAGCTGCATATTCCAGCTCATTACATTAGGGGATCCTCGCTGTTACAGTGAGGGATTTGTCTTTTTTAAAAATTGATCCTAAAGAAGCAAGCTTGAAACAAACTAACACTTTCTCAAGCAAAATTTCATTTAGGGTGAGTGAAACGGGCCAAAAATAGTTCTGATCTGGCCAATGTCAGTAAGAAGCAGGTATGAAGAACTTCAGAAGGGGACTTGGTCCAGCTTGGGAGTAGGGAGAGCTATGGGCTCAAGTACTGCCTACCAGTCCTACCACAAAATGGCTATCCATCCCTTGAAGATGACAGTTCTCAGAAGAGGACCAATCAGGTGAACAATGGCCTCTCAATTGTTTCTCTGAATTTCCAGAGTCACCCAGATTAATCCTCTTTTAAATGGAGGATCTGGGGAGCTCACTGAGCTGGTACCACCACTTGTGATTTCAACCTCTTACTGTAGCCTTTGATAGCCATTCCAGGAGAAAACCTCACACTATGTGTGGGCTTTGCATGCTCTAGGTAAACACACAGAGAACTCCTCTGGATGATACAATCGGGGAACTGTGGACTGGACAGGCAAAACATTCTCCAATCTTCAACTTTTTGGGGTGGTGCCCTGGTTTGTCTTTTGTGGACCCCAGAAAATTATGTTCTTAAGCTAACCCATTCCTGTGCCTATAAATGTAGTGTAGATGGGGTCTTCTGATTAGATTCAGTTAAGGGACCTTGATTAGAACAATTGAGTAGATCACTTTTGATTGGACTAAATCAGAGAGGTGTAATTCAGATTGAATCCCCACCCTCTTGCTGGGTCTTATATTAAACACACAGAGAAAAAGGAAGCCACCATTTTGATCCTGCCATGTGAGAGAAAGGAGAAAGCAGAAAGTTAGGACTCTAGGTCCACCTATAGCTTCAGAAAAGACAGAGAAGCCCCGAAAGGCTCAAGGAGAGAAGCCCCAGGAGAGATGCCTGATCACCCACAGCTGAGCTCAAGGAGAAAGTAGAAAGAGACCAGCAGACCTGCCATCTTGCCTTCCACGTGGCGGGATACCACAGTCACCACCTTAGTGAGAAACCATCTCTGATGGTGCATTGATTTAGACATTTCATGGCCTCGAAACTGTAAGATTTTCCCCCAATAAAATTCCCATAATAAAATCCAACACATTTCTGGTACTTTGTATTTGCAGCTCTGTGGCAAACTAAGACAGGTGGTGTCACATTCAGAAGAAGGGGTAAGCCATCATGCTAAACATAACCAGGGAACTAAAATTTCCTGGCAATATGAGGTGGAGAAAATAGAACTTATCAGAACTCACTGCAGGGAGAGAATTGTAAATTCTAAGAAGAAATATTAAGTCACATAGGGGCAAAGTGAAGATCCCTCTTCCAAGGGGTAGACTTCAGGAAGCCTAGATGGTTGCTAAACTACTTTCTGAGGAAGATCAGTCCATTTAACTACAGGTCATTTGTTTGTTGAGTGGATATACAGGTTTGGGGCCAGAGCAGAATCACCAAAAATAATAGAAAAGGAACTAAGTATATTCACCTGAGGACCCCCTTCTCCACCACCATCACCCCACATCACCTGATCTCTTTGATTAACTGCAAATGAGTATTTAAAGGGGTGCCATGCTATTAGCTTGCACAGAGCAGCAAATCCTTGGTTTTGGAGGGCTTCTCTAATGTCTATTTGGCCCCAGGTGAAGTTAAGGGCATATATGAGGATGCAGCTTCCTGAAAGGCAATATCATCTTGTGTAGGCAGCAACAACTCAAAGTCAACAAAGAAGGACCCTGGGTTTGCTTATTCTAGTTCCTCAATTTGGAATTTTTCTCTTTCACCTCTCCATGTCTGCCTGCCTAAATGCTACCTATTCTTAAGGTCTAGCTCAAATGCATTTCCTCAGCAAGTCTTACCTGGAATTAATTTATCCTTTCTTTGTATAGCCATAATTTTTTTATGATTTATTTTATTTTTACTTTATTTCTTTGTTTTTTTTCAATTTATGCCTTCTCCCCCAGATTTTTCTCTTGTCTGTCTGCTCATTGTTTGCGTGCCTTCTTCAGGAGGCACTGGGAACCGAACCCGAGACCTCTCACATGAGAGGTGAATGCCCAACAGCCCGAGCCACAACCACCCACTGTGGGCTGATATGTCTGCTGGTTTGTGTCATCTGCTCGTTTAGGTGTCTGCTTATTGCTGCAGGGTGCAGGCATCTAGCTCTCGTTGAGGCAGGTGTGGGCATCTGCTTGTCTTCTTTAGGAGGCACTGGGACCTGAACCTGGGACCTCCCATGTGGTAGGCAGGTGCCCAAGTGGTTAAGCCACCTCCACTTCCCTGAATACCCATAATTTTTGATAGTTAGAAACAAAGAAAGCAACATGAGACTCTATAACAAGATGTCTCTCTCACAAGAATGTAGGTTCATGGACATCAGCAATGTCTTCTTCTCCATTTTTGTGTAAGGACTCATATTGGGTACCACAGGCCACACAGAGAAGGTACTCAATATGTATTTTTCTGTACTTTTGTTGCAATTGATTCAGCGACTTCATAGATGGCCATCCCTTCTCCAAACTGATCCTCTGGAAACAAAACCACAATCTACCCCTACAGGACCCCCCATCAGCCTCTAAGCAGCCAGTGTGCCATGCGAGAACTTTCAAGGAGCCCTGCCCTACAGGATGCTTGCACTTGACTACGGGGCCCATGTCTGAACAGCATCTTCCTTTCTTCTTCTGGTAACATCACTTGGTTTTCCTTTGGGGACCATTTCTTCCCAATGTTACTCCAAGAGGTTCAGATGGGACTAAATCTACATCCCAGCTATTGAGGTAGATACATGACTCAGAATTCACCAGAGGTTTTCATCCTCTTGGACAGAGTGTTTTGTTCAGAGATGAGCATGAGGCCCAACCCCAGTCAATGAGACATAACCCTAGGACTTTCACTAGAACTCTTTCTTCCATAATTCCTAAACTCTATGATGGGAGTCTGGAGCTGCCAACAATCATTCTGCCTCCTCATGGTCAAGGACAGCCTGAGAGTCATCTCAACATGAGAAAGAGGAGAGCCAACTGATGGTGGCAGGTAGGGCTGTGATATAAAATAGAGGAAGCAATACGGGACATACTTATACTAAAAAATTATTCACTCTTTATCTGAAATTCCAGTTCAACTGGGCATTCTGTATTTTTATTTGCTACATCTGTCAATCCAAGTAGCAGGAAGTCTGGGTGTTGGTGACTCCTTGGACCCCTGGACTTCTTAGCTGTGGAAAGCATTATCTTGCTTTCTTTGTTTAAACCAGTTTGAGCTAGGTTTCTAACAACCTGCAACATAAAAACTCCTCATTAACATAGGGGATTTGTCATCTTGCAGACCAACAGAGGTCCCCTTAAAAGAAAAATATATCCTTAGGAAAGAGTCATAGACCAGAGAGGTTAAGAACAGGACAAGAAATTTTTGCAACCTGTTTTGAGCAAGAAAGATACCCCAAAAGCATAGTACCTTACGCCTGAGGGGAGAGGAAAATAGTCTATTGACAAGGCCACATGGAGTAGGATGGAAATATTGGGGAGACCACTGGCTACATGGACTAGGGTTCAAAAGAAATTAACCACTAGTGTGATCAGTTCCATGCACTCCCTTGTGTACCCCAAGAACAACTGAGCTTTAAAAACTGCACCCCTACCCTAGCTTCTGGGTTATTTACAGTGAACGAGAGCAGACTTAAGTCTCCAACACAAACCCTGGGTGATGGAAAGAAGCCAAAATGTGCTTGTGGTTTGAGGGGGTAGAGGGAAGAAAGGGAGGGGAGGAAGGAGAAAGGATTTGTTTCAAAATAGCCTCTGTCACTTGCCACCCCCACCCAGGGGAAGGACAAATTGAGGGCAGTCTGGGTGGGAGAGCAAACAGAGAAGTGTCTTTCTGGCACCTGGAAGCAAGCAATCTGATCCCAGGGCCCCAGAGACTGAGCTAGAGGACAAAGCCTTATGGGGGTTGGGGAGGGCAATGAGTTATGTGGATTCCAAAACCTTCCCTGCCCGCCCTGGCTCCAGGCGCCAGCTGTCATGTCACTGCAAACAAACAGAGAGGCCTGCCAGGAGAAATGACAAGGGTATTTGTGAGCTGAGGAGGCTTCCACCGATCAGGCTGGGTAGGGCCATCGAAGACCTCCCTCTTCTTTACGTGGCTTGCTGATGTATTAGCCAGAGCCTTAATGAAGCAACTTCTGTGTGCTGGGGTGCAGGCCTGGCAGTCATTTAAATTCCCTTAGCAATCTTTTTTTTTTCTGGTTACCTTGTAAAAACTTTTGGAAAAAAACAAGTCAAAGCTGATATCATCCCTGTATGGGGGGACAGGAAAATGAGCTGTAGTTCTACTTAGGACACTCAGGAAATCTGTGTAGAGGAAGGAAGTCTTAAAACTTGCCCCCCTTTTCCATTATAGATCTCTGCATCTCTGTCATCATTCCTAAGGCAAGACCTTCCCTTTTCCCGAAATCAACATGGCGGGTTGCAGGGAACGCCTCTGTCACAACTAACCAATTAACTACAGTAGACTCAAGTTGCTATTATGGCTTCCAAAAGCCAAAAGTTGTAATGGTGAACATAATACTGGGCACCAGAGGGGCTTCACTCAAGTTTCGGGATGGGTTCAGGAAATGCCACCATTTATTATTTATTTTGGCACTCCTAATGGCCCACATATGTATGATTCTTTGACTTCTCCTTCAAACGAGTTATAACAACTTGCTGGTCTCCTCATTAATTAATGAGCCGTATAAAATCTTTGACATGTGTTCAATGTATGTGTGTCCAAGAGTTGTGATTTTACCCCTTAACAATGGCTTAGTTAAAGCAAAGAAGATCTTAGGGCCACCAGATCCTCTCCATCCAGAGAGAGTCTCCTCAAAATTATGAAAGAACACAGCTTTGCTTCGGCATCACTGCCTAGGTATTGTTCATCCTCATGTCCCATGTCCTAACTCACTCATTGCTTCTTCCAGTCTCCTCTCTGCTCACCCAGTCAAACGGCTCCCTCTCCCTTCCTGGAAAAATTAATTTTCTGTAAACACTGATGCTCATCCCTATTAAAGTATAACTGATAGATAAGTCTTAATGTGTCTCCTCTCCTACTGACCTTTTCTAACATGTTGCCAGGGAACCAAACCTTAAGCTTAAGACAAGAATTTTTAAAGGTTGAGATTTTTGTGAGAGAATTTAGGTACCACTTCTTAGGCAAAGAATACAGGCTTTTCAGAGACCCTGAAATTAAGACTTTAGAACTCCTCCTCACTCCCAGAAATAGTTTTTGAATGCTAACCACCTCCAAATAGGCAGAATAGGCTGTTCATCTACGGAGCAACTCAGAGAGGCAGGCTCCTTGAGGCTGGAAAGCTGTTATTTAAAGCACAATGCTCTATCTTAAATAATCAAATGATGTGTGTGTGTGGCGGGAGCTATAACGTAGTTGAAAATTGCCAGTGTATTGGGTGTGCGTATGAAGAATGGGGCAGGGGAAGGGGCAGAGTCATCTTTCTGCTGCCGCCTCCTCTGGAAGGGAAGATGGTGGGCTTTCAAGTGCCTTGACTTTCCTACACTGGCTCATTGTGATTTCTCATCTCCAATGGTTACATGTGGTTTCCTGGAGCCAAACCTTCTGAGTTTTCCACACTGGACATGCGGACAAGAAGACAAGAAGCATTTTCTGAGAAGGTAGGTAATGGATAGGCTTGATAAATCCACATGCCAAGTTGTCCCAGGACGACATAATACTCCCGATGTTGTCCCTCTTCGGTATTATGACCTGCCCACTCTCTCCAATCAGTTAATTGCTGAGCCAGACTTGGGGCAGGACCCCGAAGCCCTCAGAGTGCAGTGGTACTGTGGACCAGATTCCCAACCACCAGAGCACTGCCAGTCTGCGAGGATTCCATCTGCAATCTAAGATGTGACTCACGGTAGCCACAGGAAGAGCTCGGGCACCAGCAGTTACCAAGTCTGTCCAAATTCCACTGCTCCACCTATTCCTTTCATCTCACGGCTGCCAACCCTCCCACAGGCCTTGTGCAGGGCAATTCACCTGTGGGAAAGAGCCAAGAATTCCTTCATCTGAGACTCTGCCTCCACAGCTGAAGGTTTAGTAACAGAGATGATCTGCTTTCCAGAACTCATCAGCCAGTCTTTAGGAGGAACCGCTGACTGAATGGAGGCCACGTGATACAACCTGTGCTCTTCCACCCCTTCCACCCCACACCCCCTACCTCCAAATACAGAGAGAGTAAACTACCCATTTCTGGAACACATGTCATTGTACCATCATCCCTATACGACACCAGCTGCAAGTAAATTAGTCTCAGAGAGTAGACCAACAGCTGATTGGGTTGGTGTCGGAGCCAGAACTAGAACATAGAGCTGGATGCATGAGAGCCAGGAAACTCAGTAACCTGGGAATCTCTGTCTCTAACTCCTATTCTGCTTTCCTCACTAGCAAATGAAATAATTTAGGGTGATGTATATGAAAGTGGTTTGATAGTACAATTATAAAAATGTGCTCTCATCAATTATAACAAATGTACAACACCAATGCAAGGTGTTAATAATAGGTTGCTATATGGGAATCCTGTAGTTTATGCATGATTGTTCTGTAAACCCATAACTTCTCTAATTAAAAAAAAATGTGATTTGAAAACAATAATATGGAACATCTATTAAGCACTGGACATGTGCTTTACATAAATTATCATATCTAATCCTTGAGGGTGAGACCCAGAGAAGTTTAGGAATTTGTTCACAAACACACAGGTCTGATTATATTTTAAAAGAGCAGCTATACATCCTCCAAGCTGTTTACTTAGGGAGTAAACCCTGATAGCTGATCTAATGCCCTTCAACTTTAGTTCAAGCCCCTCTAGCTTAATATATCTTGAGAAGATTGAAAACAGCTCTACAGTGTCCCACACAAACTCCTTCATATGCTTCCACACTCCAGAAAAAGTAATCCCTAACAAGGAGTGATAACGTCGTAAGGTGGGTGACATTGCATGAGTGAGAAGAGACCAAGGCTCTTGCCCTCAACGCCTTCCCACTCCCCTCACTCCCAGGCCTGAAGGCCTCACTTCGTTTCAAACACCACTCCTTTCACAGAGTGTGTCACCCTGTGAAAGCCCACCACTTCTGAGTCTTCATTTCCCAATCAGGCCGAAACAGTAAGTGTTTAATTATTATTTTTATTACTACCTGTGTGTCAGCACTTTGATAGAGATTTTTAAATCAAAGCTTATTTAATGCATTAGCACAAACACGTGAAATATTATTTCCATTCTACTGATGTGAAAACTGAGGCCAGCAGAGATCAAACCTTGGAAATTCTATATCCCTGATCAGAGCCACTAACCAAGAGGGAAAATGCAAAGAAGAACCTGGCTTCTTTTCCACCAGGGCTGGGGCCTGACAACATGTGTATCTTGGCCTGTTGCCAGCCTATTTTTCCTGATTACCCATGGTTATTGAAGGAAGGTTCTTCATAACTGTGGCTCCCTAAGCAGGTTGCACCACATTTCTATCCCTTTCTAACAAGGCTGATGTCACTTTCCTGGGTGATGTTTTGTGGTACATGATACGGCAGTATCACGTATCTCTCAGGAATCTATCATTTCGCTATGTAGGTCATGCTAAAAGGAATTGCAGGGGTCATTTAATAAAATAGTAGCATGCATTGACTCCTTGCACCTTTATAATACTTCATAATTTCTAAGCATTTTTATATACATTAATTCCTTCATTTGATCCTCATCACTCTTAGAAACTATTCCTACCTCAGAGAGGTTTTTTGTTTTGGTTTGGTTTGGTTTTTTTTTAGCATCAATTCAGTTTCTGTTTAATAATGATTTTCTGGAATTAGCTATTTACATATTTCAGTTTAAACAATGCTTTTGCAAACTTAAAACCATTCATAATTATATAGAATGTAGTTACTTCATCTTAAGACAAATTTTACCTTTACAGAACACATTTCCTTACTTAAT